>SJYQ01094324.1:318912-341392 GCA_006410935.1 Redunca redunca
TTCAGGATTTGAAATAGCTCAACTGGAATTCCATCACCTCTACTAGCTTTGTTCGTAGTGATGCTTTCTAAGGCCCACTTGACTTCACACTTCAGGATGTCTGGCTCTAGGTGAGTGATCACACCATCATGATTATCTTGGTCATGAAGCTCTTTTTTGTACAGTTCTTCTGTGTATTCTTGCCACCTCTTAATATCTTCTGCTTCTGTTAGGTCCATACCTTTTCTGTCCTTTATCGAGCCCATCTTTGCATGAAATGTTCCCTTGGTATCTCTAATTTTCTTGAAGATATCTCTAGTCTTTCCCCTTTGCTAATTATTAGAGACATGCAAATCAAAACTGCAATGAGGTATCACCTCACACCAGTCAGAATGGCCATCATCAAAGTCTACAAATAATAAATGCTGGAGAGGGTTGAGAGAAATAGGAACCCTTTGACACTGTTAGTGGGAATGCAAATTGCTACAATCACCATGGAGAACAGTATGGAGCTTTCTTAAAACACTAAACATAGAACTACCTATGATCCAGCAATCCCACTCCTGGGCATATATCTGAATAAAACCATAATTTGAAAAGATACATGCACCCTAATTTGCACTGTGGCACTATTTAGCCAAGACATGGAAATAACCTAAATGTCTATTCATGGAATGGACATCCAGAGGAATGAATAAAGAAGATGTGGTATACAAGGGATTATTAGTCAGCCATAAAATAGAGTGAAATAACGCCATTTGCAGCAACATGGATATACCTCGAGATTAACATACTAAGTAAGTCAGACAGAAACAGAGAAAGACAAATATCATAGATGTCACTTACATGTGGAATCTGAAAAGATGATACAAATGAACTTATTTACAAAAGAGAAAGAGACTCAGACTCCAAAAACAAACTTGTGGTTACCAAAGGCAAAAGATGGGGGTGAAGATAAATTAGGGCTTTGGAACTAACATATACATACCACTTCATATAAAATAGGAAATCAACAATGACCTACTATATAGCACAGGTAGTTCTACTCAATAATTTGCAACAATTTATATGGGAAAAATAATCTGAAAAAAGAATGGATATATGTATTCATTTAACTGAATCACCTTGCTGTACACAACTGAAACTAACAACACTGTAAATCAACTATAATATAAAAATAAATTTTAAAACTTCAGAATAAATCTCACCAAGAAGGTGAAAGACACAGGCTGACAACTATAAAAAACATGAATAAAGGAAACTGAAGATGATTCAAAGAAATAGAAAGATATCCCATGCTCTTGGACTGAAGAATTATTATTAAAATGGCCATAGTACTCATAGTGCTTAAAGTACTGTGGATTTAATGTAATTCCTATCAAAATTACCCATGGCATTTTTTTTTTTTTTTTTTTACAGAACTACAACAAATAACCCCAAAATTTATAGGAAAACATAGAAGACCAGAATTGCCAAAACAAATCCTGAGGAAAAAGAACAAAGTTGAAGGCATAGCCCTCCCAGACTTCAGACTACACTACAAAGCTACAGTAATCAAAATAGCATGGTACTGGTGCAAAAACAGACATATGGATTAATAGAAATCCCAGAAGTAAACCCAAACACCTATGGACAATTAATCTTCAATAAAGGAGGCAAGACTACATAATAGGGAAAAGACAGTCTTTTCAGCAAGTGGTATTGGGAAAGTTGGACAGCTACATGTAAATCAATGAAGTTAGAATACACCCTTATACCATACACAAAAATAAAGTCAAAATTGCGTAAAGACTTAAATATAAGGCAAGATATCATGAAATTCCTAGAAGAGAACATAGGCAAGACATTCTCTGACATAAATCATACCAATATTTTCTTAGTTCAGTCTCCCAAGGCAATAGAAATAAAAGCAAAAATAAACAAATGGGACCTAATCAAGCTTATAATATTTTGTACAGCAAAGGAAACCATAAGCAAAATGAAAAGACAAACCTATACCCTGGAAGAAATTATTTGCAAATGATGCAACCCATAAGGGCTTAATTTCTAAAATATACCAACAGTTCATACAATTCAATAACAAAAAAACAAACAATCCAGTTAAAAAATGGGCAGAAGATTTAACAGACATTTCTCTAAAGAAAATATACCAATGGCCAATATGCACACAAAAAGATACCTATCATCACTAATTATTAGAGAAATGCAAATTAAAATGATGAGGTATCACCTCACACCTGGCAGAATGGCATAAAAGTTAGAGAGGGTGGAGAGAAGGGAACCCTTGTACACTGTTGGTGGGAACATGAACTGGTGCAGCCACCATGGAGTTTTCTCAAAAAACTAAGAACTGGGCTTCCCCAGTGGCTCAGTGGTCAAGACTTTGTCTGCCAATGCAGGAGACATAGGTTCAATCCCTGATCCAGGAGGATCCCACACAGGCTGCAAGGCAACTAAGCCCATGGGCCACAACTACTGACCCTATACTCTCGAGCCCAGGAGTCACCACTACTGAGGCCACGTGCCACAGCTACTGAAGCCCGAATGCTCTTAGAGCCTGTGTTACGCAACAAGAGAGGCTGCAGCAATGAGAAGCCTGCACACCACGAGAGAGAAGCCCCCACTTACTGCAACTAGAGAAAGCCCACATGCAGCAACAAAGACCTAGCACAGCCAAAAGATAAATAAATAAAATTATTTTTAAAAAAACTAAAAAGAGAGTGGCCATATGATTCAGCAATTCTACTCCTGGGCATATATCCAGACAAAATTACAATGTGCAAAGATACATGCACCCCATATGTTTATAGCAGCACTATTTACAGTAGCCATAACATGCAAACAACCAAAATGTCCACTGACAGATGAATGAATAAAGAAGATATGGTACATGTATACAATGGAATATTTCCTAGCCATTAAAAAGAATGAAAATATGCCATCTGCAGAAATATAGATGGCCCTAGAGGTCATCACACTTAGCCAAGTAAGTCAAAAAGAGAAAGACAAATACCATTTGTATCACTTACATGTGGCAACTTAAGGACAACATAAATGACCATATCTATGAAACGGACTCACAGACATAGAGAACAGACTCATGGCTGCCAAGGGAGAGGGAGTGAAGGAAGGAAGTATTGGGATTTGGGGATTAGCAGATGCAAGCTGTGATACATGTGTGTGCTATGTGCTTAGTCATTCAGTCATGTCCGACTCTGATCCCGTGGACTGCAGCCTACCAGGCTCCTCTGTCCATGGGGATTCTCCAGGCAAGAATACTGGAGTGGGTTGCCATGACCTCCTCTAGGGAATCTTCCCAACCCAGGGATTGGACCCGGCTCTCCTGCATTGCAGGCAGATTCTTTACCATCTGAGCCACCAGGAAAGCCCAACTATGATACATAGGTTGGATAAAGACCTACTACATAGCACAGGGAACTATATTCAATACCCTGTGATAAACCATAATGGAAAAGAATATGAAAAAGAAATATATATGTGTGTGTGTATATATATAACTGAGTCACTTTGCTGTACAACAGAAATTAACACATTGTAATTAACTATACTTCAATAAGATTTTTGAAAATTATAATGTGGTATAACCATACAATGGAATAGTATTCAGCAATTAAAAAAAAATGAAGTACTGATACTTGTTACCACATGGATGAACTTTTAAAATACAATTCTAATTATATAAAATTCAAGATAGCCAAATCTAGAGAGCCTGAAAATAGATTCACAGTTGCCTAGAGATTAGAGGACAGTAGTTGGGAGGAGAATGACTACTAAGGGATGTGGGATGTTTGGGAGAGGTGATTTAATGTTCTAAAATTAATTTTGGTGATGGTTGCACAACTCTGAGTGTACTAAAAAACCACTGAACAGTACTCATTAAAGTGGTGACTTATATGACATGTGAATTATATCTCAACTAAGCTATTACCCCCCACAAGCCAGTTGAAACCTCTGTTTCATAAGAAGTAAACCGATAGCTCCTTTAAGCCACTGAATCATTCTCAGCTCCGTCACAGCAGCCTCACTTTGTTCTAATGCACTCTGCCTTCCTCCCTCATGAGAGTAATAAATCTGCTGCTGAAGCAGGAAGGAGCATGTGGGGCTGGGAAAACAGTAGGACCTAACTGCTTCTTGTATCCACAAATCCCCCTGATACAGCCTCACCTGAGAAATAACAAGTACAATCAAGAAGTTTCTTTAGTGCCAGTCAGTTTTCCAGGTTAGGATTCAACTTTTTCCAGATGCTAAATGTTACTCTGTTTCCTTTGTTTTCCAAAACTTTGTTACTGTTGTTACCTCTCTTAGACTCTGTAGTTGGAGGGTTATGTCATTTTTAAAATGTCCTTCATTGTCATTTGGGGCTTCCCTGGTGGCTCACACTGTAAGAATCTGCCTGCAGTATGGAGACTCAGGTTCCAGGTTCGATCCCTAGGTGGAGAAGATCCCCTAAAGAAGGAAATGGCAATCCACTCCGGTATTCTTGCCTGAAGAATTCCATGGACAGAGGAGCCTGGCGGGCTACAGTCCGTGGGGTCTCAAAGAGTCAGACACGACTGAGTGACTAACATTTTCACACTGTCATTTAGAGAGGTGTTAGGAGGCAACAGAAGTAAATGCCCTGTCTTCAAATTAAGAATTTAGAATTCAGGCTTCTTCAGCCTCTCAAAATCCTTTCTGCTTAACTCAGCGAAGAGTTGGTTTCTGTTTCTTGCAATTGAAAGCCCTAATAAACACATTCAGAAAGAATTTCCTTCCTAATAAAGGTATCATAGTTACTGTTTAACATCCCAAATTCTGCAGACCACAACAGTTGCAAATGGTACCTGTTTCCATCAGGGGGATGTAACCTTCCCATATGCTACCTCAAGAGAAGATGACTTGGAAAAAGACACAGCCAGAACTTACCTTTGCTTTACTAGGTTTAAAACTATTGTTTAGGAACAAAACAGTGGGAGAAAGTGTTTCATTTTATCTTGGAATATTTTAGGTTTTCTTTTTTTAAAAAATTAAGAAAAATAATCAGTGAGGAATACTTTTTTCATGTGATATGAAGCAAAATACATAATAACAAATGCTTAATAAATAAAACATCTTACCAAAATTAGTGAGTAAACTGACCATCCATTAGAGTTCAGAAATTTACACTTGGAAAAAAGTACATTAGAATGAGAGTATGTTAATGACAGGAAAAAAAAGATAATAAGCTTCATGGTCAGAGAACCAAGTGTCTCCAGGGATCTATGTGGGGGAAAAGCAAAGTTCAAGTGTACTTGATTGATTATGTGCTGAAAAGAATCACCTATGGGCTCTGGAAATAATTTATATTGACTAGAGGAAATTTCAAAATAGGACTTCATATGTAGGTCAAATGCAGGTCATGAGTTTTAAAAGTCTACTGGAATGGAGAAATATACATGGAATGAAGACATTATAACTGAGTTTTGACAATGCTTGAGGGGAGACTATTTACCCAAGTTATACACCTGAAAATAGTGGTCACAGTGAGGAAAGGAGGTAATTGATAAACAACCCAATTTGATGGTGCAATTCATTCTTACTTGTTTTTAGATGTAAATTGCCTGAACCCCAACCCCCAACTGCCAGAGAAAATAAAATTTCCCCAAATCCCTCTGCTCCCTTCTGGACTCCCATTCCTCCCCCTAGATGTCCTTGTTTGTTTCCAAGTGCCTCAAGGGATGCAGAAGTTACCTGGATCCATCCAGTGTCAACACCCTAGAAGTGCAGCAGAGGGCCCGACAGCTGAGCAGCTGCTGTCTTTGAGTCATGCCCAAAGCATAGCACCGGACAAAGTCCCTAATCTCCGAGCAGACGCACGTGCTAAGGTAGCTGTATCCTCTAAGGAGCAAGTCTGAAACGGACAATGCTGACAGAGGCTCATGTCGGCACATGGTTGAGGTGTCCAAGCTACTTCACTGAAAGAGTACATAAGCCCTTCAGTAAAAAGAGATGCCAAAGGTAATATATGTCAATACCCATCCCTTAACTGGACCTATTGGGTGGACAAAGTTCTTATTCCCTCAGCAGTTACTTGCTGGTGATTATTTGCTAATTTGTCCAACCACCGCCACAGAAGAAATCATTTTATTTCCAGCTAATCTAGGGATAAGTCCTAAAGTTTAATGCTGTTTTAAATGATGCAAGATACTTATTGCCAGCTATTCTAGGGGAAAGTCCTAAACTAAAATTTTATGTTGTTTTAAATGATGCAAGATATAGAAAGTTAACATATTAATATGGAAGTTTTCTGTTTGTCCTTTTGCCATTGTATTATAGATACAGAAAACAAGAGGAAGAATCAGGTATGCTCCAGTCAAGCGCTCCCCTGAACTACAGAATCTCTGCCTTCATTTAAGGAATCAAGTACCCAGGGAATAAATGATAAAAAACATTCATGTTACATTTCTATGTGCAGTTGGAAGCAGGCCGGGTTCATAATGGCTCTAGGTCTTCACTATACATGGGGCCATCCTTATCCTTTTTCTAAAATCTTTTCATTTATTTATTTTTGGCTGTGCTTTGTGTTTACTGCTGCACAGGCTTTCTCTAGTTGCGGTGAGCAGGGGCAGCTCTCTAGTTGTGATGCACAGGCTTCTCACTGCAGTGGCTTCTCTTGTTGCTGAGCACGGACTCTAGGGCACTCAGCTTCAGTAGTCGGGGTTCCTGGGCTCTTGGAGCACAAGCTTGGTCGTTGTGGCACACAGGCTTATTTGATCCCCAGCATGTGGACCAGGGATTGAAACCATGTCTCCTGCACTATAAGGCTAATTCTTTACCACTGAGCCACCAGGGAAGCCCTCCCCAACCTTTATTTTTTAAGTTACATAGTTGGGATCTACAGTGTGACACAGCTCTTAGTGTGTGTGTGAGTGAAAGTTGCTCAGTCGTGTCTGATTCTTTGCAATCCCACGGACTATACAATCCATGGAATTCTCCAGGCCAGAATAGTACCTCATCTGGATCTGCTTGTCTTTAATTCTCTGTATCTACAGTTTTCTTAGATAGATCTTTGATGCTGCTGCTAAGACACGTCAGTCGTGTCCAACTCTGTGCAACCCCACAGACTCCTGTCCCTGGAATTCTCCAGGCAAGAACACTGGAGTGGGTTGCCATTTCCTTCTCCAATGCATGAAAGTGAAAAGTGAAAGTCAAGTCGCTCAGTCGTGTCTGACTTCGCAATCCCATGGACTGTAGCCTGCCAGGCTCCTCCATCCATGGCATTTCCTAGGCAAGAGTACTGGAGTGGGGTGCCATTTCCTTCTCCTCTATATCTTTGCTGAGAAGAGGCTTTTAGGATGAACACTTATGTTGCACTTAACAACTTGGTCTCCTCTGACAAACAAGATGAATAGTTAAAGACTTTTTTTTTAAGCAGTTAATATAGTCTTCTAAAATAGAAAACATATCATCTCATTTCCCACTTAAACCCCTTACAATGACTTTCCATATCACCTAGAATAAAATTCAAACTCTCAACCTGAGTCCACATGATCCAGCTTCTGCTTTTGCCATGGCCTTTCACCTTATATTGTGCACAGTGCCCCCTCCTATTCATGACCCATTTGCCAAACTGGCAGTTTTGCTGTTCCTCTAATACGCTCAGTCTTTGAAGCCATGCCCCCTGCAGGGGAAGCATGGAGTCTTAACCTCTGGACCACCAAGGAAGTCCCTGCCTCAGACCTTTACTCTAGTCCCCTTTACCTAGGATGATCCTCCCTTAGGTTTTCATACAGATGGCTCATTTTTGACAGTCAGAATACTGCACAAATGTCAACTCTACAGAGAGGCAACGCCAACCTTGCTAAATTAACAGCCTAAATTAACAGATACAGGTTGATGGATGTGCATTTGTTCTGTCCCTTTGCAGGGCAATTTGACAACAGTGATCAAAATCACAAACACATATCCCCTTCACCCCTATAATTCCAGCTTTAGAAATTTATCCTACAGACAAATTCATATACATGTAAAATGATATATGAATAAGGTTATTCACTGCAACATCATCTAGAATAACAGAAGATTGCAAACAACCTACAGGTTCATCAATAAGGCACAGATTAAATAAATCAGAGAACATTCACACAATGGGCTACTTACTTTTTGGCTACAAAGGAGAAAGAGGAAGATCTCCAAGTACTGATATGAGAAGCTCTCCAAGACATATGATTTTTGTACAACAGCAAATGCAGACAGTGTATGTGGTATATGCTACCACTTGTGTCAAAAGCAGCTAAAATAACATTATACGCTTGTTGGCCAAAAAGCTCATGTGGGTTTTTCTGTAATATGTTCTGGAAAAACCCCAAACAAACTTTTTGTCCAACCCAACATTTGCTTGTTTATATAAAGAAACTCTGTAAGAAAACACACAAAGCATATTTACAGAGGTTACCTAGGTGGAATGAGTGGGGGAAAATAGGTGGATGGTGGACAGAGATGTGAAGAAGGATTTCTGAACATTTTCATGTCTGATTCATGTGACCTTTCCAAATTAACTTTAAATGGTTTTTACTTTGCAATAAAACAAAACTAGTTCCCAATCCCCTGTATTCTATTATTCTTTATTTCCTCTTTATTTCTCAGTTCCTCTGCAATGAGAAGCTGGTGCATCACAACTAGAGAGTAGCCCTCATTTGCCACAACTAGAGAAAGCCCAAGCGCAGTAATGAAGACCAGTGTAGCCAAAAATAAATTAAAATTTTTTTTTAAATTGGGACTTATTTGACATAACATTATATCGCTTTCAGGTATGGAATAAGATGATTTGATATGTGTATATTGCAAAATGATCACCACAATGAGCACAGTTAAGATCCAACCCCTTACATAGCTACAAAAGGTTTTTCTTATGATGAGAATTTTCAAGATCTACTGTCCTAGCTACTTTCAAATATGCAATATAGCAATTATTAGCTCTAGTTGCCATGCTGTACCTTACGTCTCCATGACTTACTCATTCCATAACTGGAAATTTGTACCTATTGACCCCTTCCCCCATTTTGCCCACAGTCCCCACCCCCACCTCAGGTGACCACCAATCTGTTCTCTATAAATATCTGCTCAGTTTTCTGGTTTGGGTTTCTATTTTTAGATTCTGTGTATAAATGAAATTATATGGTATTTATCTTCTTTCTTTTCTGACTTATTTATTTCATTTAGCAGAATGCCCTCAAGGCCCATCCATGTTGTCACAAATTATCCTGCTTTGTTTTGTTTTTTAAAATTTTGACCACATTCACCATACAGTTCAGTGATACTAAGTAAATTCACATTGTTGTACAACTCTTACCACTATCCATCTCTTGGATTTTTCACCTTCTTAAACTGAAACTCTGACGCATTGAACACTAACTCCCCCTCCCCCTCTCCATCCCCAACCCCTGGCATCTCTTGATGTACTTTCTGACTATGAATTTGACTGTTCTAGGTACCTCATATAAGTGAAATTAAACAGTATTTGTCTGCACATAATGTATATTGGAATCCCTGCTTTTCTCCACAGCATTTACTACTATGCTGTTGTCGTTGTTTACTCACTAAGTCATATCCAACTCTTCTGCAACCCCCATGGACTACAGCCCTCTAGGCTCCGTTATTGGGATTTCCCAGGCAAGAATACTGGGGTGGGTTGCCATTTCTCCTCCAGGGGATATTCCTGACCCAGGGGTTGAACTTGTGTCTCCTGATTGGCAGGTGGATTCTTACCACTGAGCCACCTGGAAGGCCCTACTCCTATACAACAGGATATAAAATGGAAGTTCCACCAAGTACCTCAGATTCAATTGCATGAGACCAAATCAACATCCAAGTTTTTAAGGGATTTCACTAAAAGCTCGTGAATGCCTCACTCTCATTTAGTGACACAGAGACTATGGATAATAAGTGAAGTGAAGTTGCTCAGTCGTGTCCGACTCTTTGCAGCCCCATGGACTGGAGCCTACCAGGCTTCTCCATCCATGGGATTTTCCAGGCAAGAGTACTGGAGTGGGTTGCCATTGGAGAATGATTTACGAAGATTTTGAGAGAGAAGCATGAATGTGCTCTGAGCTACCCTCATAGGAGAAGAGTGGGGGGATTGCATGGTCTTCACCTCGACCCTCAAGAGAAGGGCATCAAGGGGAATCCCCCAAAAATGTGGTATATATCTCCTGCAGTTGAGGGACACATGCTGATGAAGAGATGAAGGAGAGGCAGCAGCGTAGGCTGCCTGCACTTTTAGAGTGTCAAGTATGTATCAGGTGGGCCAAACTGTATGCAGAAGAAAGCTGCATTAGTGGTATCTTATGTCTTGGTCTAAAGACTGCCTGGAGAGAAGAATAGAATGTAGCCGAATGGAGCTGGGTTCCTGAGTGCTAAGGCAGTAGTAAGCAAACAGCTAGAGTAGAGATGTATTGAGGGGACTTCTGGGAGAGATCCTACAGAGATGATGGGATTGGAGTCTCTGAAAACTCAAAACACTTATCTAAAGAAAGATTTTATTTCAATCTGTGCCTTAAGCACAAAGCCAGTTTAAGCAGATGGTACCCATCAAGTAAGAACCTTCCTGCTCCCTTTCTCCTCCTGCCTGACTTCTCCACTTGATCTAGCCCCCCCCCTCTGCAGCTGACCCCAGCTGGAGCTGGAAAAGAGAATGTTTCATTCAAAATAAATTTGGAGTTGATATTATTTATCAGGGACTAAACACTAGAAATGACTGAATCAAGACTGTAACTGACAGGGATCACAGGATTTTCATTACCTAGTAATAACCAGAATAATCACCATGACAGAGAATAAAGCAGGTGGCAAGGGGCACTGTTTTAGGCAGGGGATCAGGAAACGACCCTAGTGAGGTAAGAAGACAACCCACACTGATATCTAAGCAATTTCTAAGATTTTCCAAGGCAGAGAGGACAAGCAACAGAATTTCCTGAACAGGGAGCATGCCTGAAAGGTCAGCAAAATGGCAAGAACCCAACTTGACTGGACAGAGTAAGAAGGCAAGAGTGGAGATCATGAAGCAGGAAGGTGAGACAAGAACCAGACATGGGGGGCCTTGCAGACTACAGTGAAAAGTTTGGTTTCTCTTCTAAGGGGGATGGAAGATTTATAGAGGGCAGGAGAATTGACCCAACATGAGCTGAATGTACAAATGGTACAGGAACTAATCCTACCCAATCACCATTTTCTATCCCTCTCACACGTTAAATGATTTGAGGGTGGGTACGCTGCCCAAACTGGGCCAAATTAGGATCAGTTTGGGGATTTGTGTTTCACTTTTGTTAAACACTTGCCCTCTTTTCTCCTCCAGTTGCTAAGCCAATAGGATGTAAGGGCCACCATCCTCAGGGAGCCTTATCTGAGAATGACACCAATACCAAGGAAAACAGACACCAGGAGGGAAAGAAAAAGTGACAGAGGAACCAGATTTTAATGACGTATTGAATGTGATGAGCTAAATATATAACCCTGGATTTATCAGCTTTGAAAACTGATATATTTCCTTTTTTTTCTTTTTTAATTTAACTCAATAGTTTGAGTTGGGTTTCTGTCATTCTCACTAGTTTGAGTTAGATTTCTGTCATTAGCAAGTTGGGTTTCTGTTGTTCTCAGTAGTTTGAGACTATGGGTTATTGTTTCTTTTCCTTTTCTGCTTACATGTACTTTGTTTTTCAGTATTGACAAATTTACTAACTTTGCAATAAAAGAAAAATTAAAGGGTTACTTAATGAATGGAGGGGAGAGTTAGAATGTCTTTGAGGTTGTAGAATCAACAGATAGACCCTTGCTGGCAGTCTCCAATTCCCTACTTCAATAATAGGGTTCTTCTGTGTGCCACGCCCCCTGCTGCTGCTGCTAAGTCGCTTCAGTCATGTCCGACTCTGTGCGACCCCATAGACGGCAGCCCACCAGGCTCCCCTGTCCCTGGGATTCTCCAGGCAAGAACACTGGAGTGGGTTACCATTTCCTTCTCCAATGCAGAAAAGTGGAAAGTGAAAGTGAAGTCACTCAGTCGTGTCTGACTCTTCAAGACCCCATGGACTGCAGCCTACGAGGTTCCTCCGCCCATGGAATTTTCCAGGCAAGAATACTGGAGTGGGGTGCCATTGCCTTCTCCAGCCATGCCCCCTACCCCGACTCATATTACTTGCACAGTCTACTTTTAAACTCCAGCAATATGGAAACAGTACTGATGATTTCTGAAAGTCTCTGCATGTCTATAATTTTTCAGAATGACTTCTATTTCTGCATGGACCATAATTGTACTCCAGTTAAAGCTGATGTTGGTGCTATATTTTTCTTTACAAGAGAAAAGTGTGAAACATGAGAAGTTCTTTTCTTTCCTGAAAAGATTCTTATACTTACTTACAGAAAAAAAGAAGAAAAGGCAATTGATAAGACCCTGGACATTCATGGCCAGAAACTCCATGGTGAGCGTGTTCCAAGTATAAAGAACAAAGGAAAATGAGCTTCACTTGCTGTTGGAGGGAGTTGTTCACTTTAAGGAAAAACCCTGGCTCCTCAGTCAAGGAAGTGATGCTATTACCAAAAAGAGTGATGGAATTAATCTTGGGACTGAATCCTCTAGGGTTTCTTAAGGTATGGTCTGGATCTTTCTGGAAATTTGGATATCAATTTTCCTAGGCCTATGACACTGCCAAGTGCTGCTGCTGCTAAGTCGCTTCAGTCGTGTCCGACTCTGTGCGACCCCATGGATGGCAGCCCACCAGGCTCCTCTGTCCCTGGGATTCTCCAGGCAAGAACACTGGAGCGGGTTGCCATTTCCTTCTCCAGTGCATGAAAGTGAAAAGTGAAAGTCAAGTCACTCGGTCGTGTCCGACTCTTAGTGACCCCATGGACTGCAGCCTACCAGGCTCCTCCATCCATGGGATTTTCCTAGCCAGAGCCCAAGTACTTTTCAGTGATCAGTAAGTCTGTGCCGAACACAAAGGATATCTGTTAACAGTTCCTCATCACAAGCAAAAGAAACACTCTGCATGACATAAGCAAAAGGGGGATTTACTTAAAGGTGAATGGTTAGCTTGGAGAACCTCTAGGAAGTCCAGATAATCAGTTTGACGGTTACCTATCTTGGAACTCCATCAGAGTCAGTTCAGTTCAGTCACTCAGTAGTGTCCGACTCTTTGCGACCCCAGAGCACGCTAGGCCTCCCTGTCCATCACCAACTCCTGGAGTTCACTCAAACTCACGTCCATCGTGTCCGTGATGCCATCCAGCCATCTCATCCTCGGTCGTCCCCTTCTCCTCCTGCCCCCAATCCCTCCCAGCATCAGAGTCTTTTCCAATGAATCAACTCTTTGCATGAGGTGGCCAAAGTCCTGGAGTTTCAGCTTCAGCATCATTCCTTCCAAAGAAATCCCAGGACTGATCTCCTTCAGAATGGACTTCCATCAGAGTAATGCCACGAAAATGACTAGGTCAAGAGACCACTGCCGCTTCCACTGACACTGAGCTCATATCTACAACCTCCCAACACGGCACTAGGAGAGAAGGAAGGAGGGATGGAGGGAGGGCGGGAACTAGGACAGGAAGGAATATGGATCTTAGACAACAATATGGAAGCCACTTGAGTATGCAGAGCAACAAGGTAGGGGGAGCCACTTCGACCTAACTAAGGTACTGTTATTTTGGCCTCTGATTATAGGAGATGAATTTGTATCCAAACTAATCTTCTTGGGATTTATCAAAATAGCTTTCTTTACCTTCAAAAGAAGGTATAGCAGACTGGCTTCAGCTCAAAGAGGTGAAGCCAGTGCTGGCTGTAAGACACCATGCTAGAAGGTCCCAGCAGGAAGCGAGGGGTACTAATGATATGAGAACCATTCATCTCGGTTAGGCTGACTTGGTATGTTTAGGGCTCCCAATGAACCTGTAAGAAACAAATCTATCAGAAAAATATCACCTGCAACATCTGCTAAGGGAAGAAAGAACATAAAGATACTGCTTGGGTTCATTATTTAGAGGAAGGAACCCTTGTGGTTGTTGGCGAAAGCTCAGGTACTGTCCTCAGGCCAGACTGACCAACCCTCTCACCTTCCTGCACGTGCTGAGGAAGGCAGCAACAGAGGGAGGATCCAGCATCCTACACCCTCCACTTGAGACACATTTTCCCTCCCACTTCAGTTAGTTAATGATCATGTGGACCACATACTTCCTCAGAATTATCTGGGATATTTATGTAAATGAAAATTCCTGGCCTCAGCCCCCCAAATCTGATTCAATAGGTCTGGAATGCTTATTGTAGTGGTCATTTCACTATACACACACACACACACACACACGCACACACACACACATACATATATATATATATACATACACATACATACAATTATCTTGTACACCTGAAACCAAAAAATGTTATTGTTAATTATATTTAAATTGTTTTTAATCTGGAAATTTTTTTAAAAAGGACCTGCATTTCACACACTCTAAAGGGGATTTTCCTGTGATCATTTGAGAATTACTGTCATAAATAACATGAAAAAATTATATAGAAGCAAATTCTTAATATAAAAATATACCAAAAAGCTTTTCCCACAGAGTTCATGTTCATATACCAAATGTAACTTCAGAAAAATGGAAAAGTCCATGAATTCAGATTTGCTCCAGTGTATTTTCCCTAAATTCTCTAAGAGTAAAATTGAGCCAAATGTTAATATTATCACTTTTTCCAGAACCCCTAAATAAATGTCTAAATGAGTCATTTAGCAGCATTCAAGAGGTCAATCACATCTCTGCAACATGTGGACAAGCACACATTTCCCACTGATCCTGTAAGGCAGACTCTAAGCCAAGAGGAATGAAACCACCATCAACATAAGGAGGGGGAAAGAGCCAGGCTTCTGCTGCTTCTCAAAAGGATTTGCTTCCATGTACGATTCTAATAAACACATCTAATAAACAAATATATGATTGGACTGAATGCAAAGGTTCCCTATATAAGGAGTCAAAAAAGTTGAACTCACAGAAGTAGAGAGGTGATGAAACTAAATCTGATACTGTAAAGAACAATATTGCATAGGAACCTGGAATGTCAGGTCCATGAATCAAGGTAAATAGGAAGTGGTCAAATAGGAGATGGCAAGAGTGAACACTGACATTTTAGGAATCAGTGAATTAAAATGAATGGGAATGGAATTTAATTCAGATGACTTAAATCCATTACTCTTGGCAAGAATTCCTTAGAAGAAATGGAATAGACCTCATAGTCAACAAGAGTCCAAAATGCAGTACTTGGGTGCAATCTCAAAAATGACAGAATTATCTCAGTTCATTTCCAAAGCAAAGCATTCAATATCACAGTAATTCAAGTTTATGCCCCAAGCACTAATGCTGAAGTTGAATGGTTCTCTGAAGACCTACAAGACCGTCTAGAACTAACACCCCCAAAATATGTCCTTTTCATCACAGGGGACTGGAATGCAAAAGTAGGAAGTCAAGAGACACCTGGAGTAGCAGGCAAGTTTGGCTTTGGAGCACAAAATGAAGCAGGGTGAAGGCTAACTGTTCTGCCAAGAGAACGCACTGAGCATAACAAACACTCTCTTCCACCAGCACAAGAGATGACTCTACACATGGACATCACCAAATGGTCAATACCACAATCAGATTGATTATATTCTTTGCAGCCAAAGATGGAGAAGCTCCATACAGTCAGCAAAAATAAGACCAGGAACTGACTGTAGCTCCAAGCATGAGCTTCTTATTGCAAATCTTAAATTGAAGAAAGTAGGGAAAACCACTACTCCATTCAGGTATGACCCAAATGAAATCCTTTATGGTTATATAATATAGTGAAAGTGACAAATAGATTCAAGGGATTAGATCTGATAGACAGAGTGCCTGAAGAACTATTGACAGAAGTTTGTAACATTGTACAGGAGGCAGTGATCAAAACCATCCCCAAGAAAAAGAAATTCAAAACCACAAAATGGTTGTGTGAGGAGACCTTACAAATAGCTGAGAAAGGAGAGAAGTGAAAGGCAAAGAAGAGAAAAGATATACCTTTCTGAATGCAGAGTCCCAAAGAATAGCAAGGAGAGATAAGAAAGCCTTCCTCAGTGATCAATGCAAAGAAATAGAGGAAAACAATAGAATGGGAAAGACTAGATATCTCTTCAAGAAAATTAGAGATACCAAGGAACATTTCATGAGAAGATGGGCTCGATAAAGTACAGAAACTGTATGGACCTAACAGAAGCAGAAGAGATTAAGAGGTGGCAAGTATACACAGAACTGTGCAAAAAAGGTCTTAATGACCCAAATAACCATGATGATGTGATCACTCACCTAGAGCCAGACATCTTTGAATGCAAAGTCAAGTTGGCCTTAGGAAGCATCATTACAAACAAAGCTAGTGGAGGTGATGGAATTCTAGCTGATCTATTTCAAATACTAAAAGAGGATTCTGTTGAAGTGCTGCACTCAATAAATTAGCAAATTTGGAAACTCAGCAGTGGCCACAGGACTGGACATGGTTAGTTTTCACTCCAATCCCAAAGAAGGGCAATACCAAAAATATTCAAACTAGTGCACAATTGCACTCATTTCACATGCTAGCAAAGTAAAGCTCAAAATCCTTCAAGCTGGGCTTCAACAATACATGAATCTAGAATTTCCAGATATATGCAAGCTGGGTTTAGAAAAGGCAGAGGAGCCAGAGATCAAATTGCCAACGTCCACTGAATCACAGAAAAAGCAAGAGAATTCCAGAAAAACATATACTTCTGCTTCATTGACTATACTAAAGCCTTTGACTATGTGGACACAACAAACTGTGGAAGATTCTTAAAGAGATGGGAATATCAGACCACATTACCTGTCTCCTGAGAAACCTGTATGCAGCTCAAGAAGCAACAGAACTGGACATGGGAAAATGGATTGGTTCAAAATTGGGAAAAGAGTATATCAAGGATATATATTGTCATCCTGGTCATTTAACTTCTGCATAGAAGTTAAATACATGTACTACATCATGTGAAATGCTGGGCTGGTTGAAGCACAAGCTGGAATCAAGATTGCCAGAAGAAATATCAATAACTTCAGATATGCAGATGACACCACTCTAATGGCAGAAAGCAAAGAGGAACTAAAGCCCTCTTGACGGAGGAGAATGAAAAAGCTGGCTTAAAACTCAGCATTCAACAGACAAAGATCATGGCATCCAATACCACAATTTCATGGCAAATACATGGGGAAACGATGGAAACAGTGGGAGACTTTATTTTCTTGGGCTCCAAAATCACTGCAGATGGTGACTGCAGCCATGAAATTAAAAGATGTCTGCTCCTTGGAAGAAAAGCTATGATAAACCTAGACAGCATATTAAAAAGCAGAGACATTCCAACAACGGTCCATCTAGTCAAAGCTATGGTTTTTCCAGAAGTCAAGTATGGATGGGAGAGTTGGACCATAAAGAAAGCTGAGTACTGAGGAGCTGATGCTTTTGAAATTTGGTGTTGGAGAAGACTCTTGAGAGTCCCTTGGAAAACAAGGAGATCAAACCAGTCAAACCTAAAGGAAATCATCTCTTAGTATTCATTGGAAGGACTGATGCTGAAGCTCCAATACTCTGGTTACCTGATGCGAAGAGCCGACTCATTGCTGGACAAGACTGAAGGCAGGAGAAGAAGGGGACTACAGGAGATGAGATGGTTGGATGGCATCATCAACTCAATGGACATGAGTTTGAGCAAACTCTGGGAGATAGTGAAGGACAGGGAAGCCTGGCAAGCTGCAGTCCATGGGGTCACAAAGAATCGGACACAACAGGGGGAATGCACAACAAACAAGAGTAGAATGGTCATTGCCATGGGCTGGGGGTCAGGGAAGTGTGGAGATGCTGGTCAAAGGGTATACATTTTCAGTTATAAGATGAATATAAGGACTTCCCGGGTGGTCCAGTGGTTGAGAATCCACTCATGCTGGGGACACAGATTTGATCCCTGATATGGGAAGATCCCACATGCCATGGGGCAACTAAGCCCATGCGCCACAACAACTGACACCTACGTGCCTGGCACCTGTGTTCCACAGCAAGAGAAAACGCCACAATGAAAAGCCCGTGCACCACAACTAGAGAGAGGAGCCCCTGCTCACTCAACTAGAGAAAGCCTGCATGCAGCAATGAAGACCTGGTGCAACCAAAATTAAATGGTAAATAAAGAAAATTCTTAAAAAAGATGAATGTAAGTTCTGGGGATCTAATGTACATCATAGTGACTCTAGTTAATCACAGGTAGTGCAATGGTAAAGAATCTGCCTGCGATGCAGGAGACAGAGGAGATGCGGGTTTGATCCCTGGATCAGGAAGATTCCCTGGAGGAGGAGATGGCAACTCATTCCAGTATTCTTGCCTGGAGAATCCCACGGACAGAAGAACCTGGCGGGTCACAAAGAGTCAGACACGACTGAAACAACTGAGCACACAACGTATTATGTACTTAAAACTGCTGAAAGAATCAATCTTAAGGGTTCTTATCACATACACAAAAAGCAAACTATATGAGATGATGGACAGGTTAATTAGCTTGATTGTGGTAATTGCACAATGGATAATTATGTAAAACATGGCATTGTACACCTTAAACATGTACATTTTTACATCAATTATATCCCAATAAATCTGGAAGAAAATCTCTTAAAATTTACAGTCCACTACATTGATTTTGACCCTGTTCTATTTCACACCAGATTAACTTTGGAGGAATTCAGTGGAGTTTAACAGAAACACTTTGAGGATGATAAAAAGAAACCTAGCTTCTGTGGTGTCATTCTTTAACATGAGCTATAAAATACCGTGGGAGTGGGGGTAGCATGTCTATTCTCAACATAGAGTTGAAAAGACTTAAGCCATGTGATCTAAGAATACGAAAATATAAATCTTGAAATGTATGTACAGAGTTTGAAAATGGACCCCTCTTACAAGTACTGTACAATATGGTCAAGTTTTAAGGAAAAAAGAAAAGACAGGGCTTAATGAAGCCACCTCCTCTAAAGAGATTGGTCCCCTCAATTTCCATTTCATCGTCATGACAACTAGTATTCCATCATTGCCATAGTAACCAGCTGAATAGCATTAGTCTAAAGACATGCTCTCTGATTGGGTGACCAGTGGAAGCCATTAGGTGCTGCACAATAATGCTGAAAAGGGTGTTCTGCCATCACATCGACCCATTTCTAGCCTTCCAATGTGTTTCAGTTCTCCCGTGTGTTTCTCTAAAACAAATATTTTTTTTGGAATGAGACCATTTCAAGAAGTGTATAACAATTATATTCCCCTATGTCACTGCTACATTTGAGACCATGTTCTTTCTCATTTTCCAAAGTGTGGTAATAGCTGACAGATACTCCCTTCACCATGCCTCACAGTTTAAAGGCAACATTCCCTCTGCTGAAGCAACAAGGCATGCTGCCCACATCTAAACCAGATGTTGGTCACTGGTGAAAAGCTGCCTTCTTTGTTTGACGAGGTCACTGACAAGCTGAACTACAAGATTGAGGCTGGGGAGTGCCACTCCTGTAAAATAACAGACTGAGGGGGAAGGACTCATGCATGTGGCAGCACTCTTATTTACATATGCACATAAACTACGATTTACAACACAAAAATGGTTTTTAAAAAATGTCCTTTCGAAAAGCTGTTGAGTTTTTAAAAGATAAACATTTTCCAGCTGATATTCTTGCTTGGTGCTTGCTCAAAGCAGACTGCTTATGTATTCATGAGCCTTCCTGGCATGCTCTTGGAAGCAGAAATACCTTAAGAAATCTATTCCAGCCCCAGCCTACCCTCCTCTCTAGCTGGTCCAGGCTTTTGTTTACTGTTGGGAA
This sequence comes from Redunca redunca, assembly GCA_006410935.1. NCBI lineage: Eukaryota > Metazoa > Chordata > Mammalia > Artiodactyla > Bovidae > Redunca > Redunca redunca. The sequence continues at coordinate 338,767 of SJYQ01094324.1, forward strand.
ACTTCCTTGATGTTTTCCAGCTCTGAGTTCTCATAAAATATTGAGAAACTTTTCAAAAGCAGAGACATTACTTTGCCAACAAAGGTCCGTCTAGTCAAGGCTATGGTTTTTCCAGTGGTCATGTATGGATGCGAGAGTTGGACTGTGAAGAAAGCTGAGCACCGAAGAATTGATGCTTTTGAACTGTGGTGTTGGAGAAGAGTCTTGAGAGTCCCTTGGACTGCAAGGAGATCCAACCAGTCCATTCTGAAGGAGATCAGCCCTGGGATTTCTTTGGAAGGAATGATGCTAAAGCTGAAACTCCAGTACTTTGGCCACCTCATGCGAAGAGTTGACTCATTGGAAAAGACTCTGATGCTGGGAGGGATTGGGGGCAGGAGGAGAAGGGGACGACCCAGGATGAGATGGCTGGATGGCATCACCGACTCGATGGACGTGAGTCTGAGTGAACTCCGGGAGTTGGTGATGGACAGGGAGGCCTGGCGTGCTGCGATTCATGGGGTCACAAAGAGTTGGACACGACGAGTGACTGAATTGAACTGAACCAGTGGACAACACCAAAGTTGCAAAGGGAGGAGCCTGAAAGTGCAATGCAGTTGGAAGGGGGGAACTGGGGAAGGGAGGAGGAGGACTTGTTTCCAAAATGGGTTTGCAGAACATGCACAACTGAATGTTACAGACCAATGAAAACAGTTTTCTCAAGAAGTCTTGATTAATTCAATGAATAGTTCAAAGCACCTGCCACCTGGCAGAACTCTTCCAGATCTTGAGACACAGGAGTGAACACATGATGAGCTCATCACTCACGAAGTTTTACGTATTAGATTGGTGCAAAAATAACTGCAGTTTTGCATTGTTGAGCTTTGCCATTTGACATTGGGATGCATTCTTAAATAAAGTGGTTATGTTATACATCATGTTAATGAGCATTTCTTGCTTTATTTTTTTTGCTAATGACTTATTACTTGCTGTTAATTTTGTGTTTATTTTAGACTATAGAACTGATGTTAAACATAAAGCAAATTCAAGTGATTTTTTTATTCAGGTTCTAAATGGGTCATAAAGCAGCAGAGACAACTCACAGTATCAACAACACATTTGGTCCAGGAACTGCTAAAGAACGTACAGTGCAGTGGTAGTTCAAAAAGTTTTGCAGAGGAGACAAGAGCCTTGAAGATGAGGAGCATAGTGGCTGGACATCAGAAGTTGACAACGACCAACTGAGAGCAATCATCATAGCTGATCCTCTTACAACTACACTAGACATTGTCCAAGAACTCAGCATCAACCTGTCTATGGTCATTTGACTTTTGAAGCAAATCGGTAAGGTGGAAAAGTTAAGTGGGTGCCTCAAGAGCTGACCAAAAATTAAACAAATCATTGTTTTGAAGTGTTGTCTTCTCTTATTCTATGCAACAATAAGGAACCATTTCTCACTCAGATTGTGATGTGCTACAAAAAGTGGATTTTATACAACGATTGGCAACAACTAGCTCAGTGGCTGGACTAAGAAGAATCTCCAGAGTGCTTCTCAAAGTCAATCTTGCACCAAAAAACAGTCATGGTCACTGTTTGGTGGTCTGCTACTCTCAAAACCATTACATCTGCAAAGTATGCTCAGCAAATCAGTGAGATGCACGGAAAACTGCCACACCCGCAGCTGGCACTGGTCAACAGAAAGGGCCCAGTTCTTCTCCATGACAACACCTTATCACACATTGTACAACCAGCTTCAAAAGTTAAACTAACTGGGCTATAATTATGGAGTTTGCTCATCCACCGTATTCATCCTTCCTCTCACCAACCGACTACCACTTCTTCAAGCGTCTTAAGTTTTTTGCAGGCAAAACACTTCTACAACCAGCAGGAGGGAGAAAATGCTTTCCAAGAGTTCTTTGAATCCCAAAGCATGGATTTTTTTTTTTTTTTTTTGCTACAGGAATAAACAAATTTATTTCTCATTGGCAAAAATGTGTTGATTGTAATGGTTCCTATTTTGATTAACAGAGATGTGCCTGAATCTAGTTACAATCATTTAAAATTCATGGTATGAAACCACAATTTATTTTGTACCAACAAGGTCCAATGCTGTAAAGAGCAGTATTGCATAGGAAGCCGGAATGTTAGGTCCATGAATCAAGGCAAATTGGAAGTGGTCAAACAGGAGATGGCAAGAGTGAACGTTGACATTCTAGGAATCAGCAAACTAAAATGGACTGGAATGGGTGAATTTAACTCAGATGACCATTATATCTACTACTGTGGGCAGGAATCCCTTAGAAGAAATGGAGTAGCCATCATGGTCAACAAGAGTCTGAAATGCAGTACTTGGATGCAAACTCAAAAACGACAGAATGATCTCTGTTCATTTCCAAGGCAAACCATTCAATATCATGGTAATCCAAGTCTATGCCCCAACCAGTAATGCTGAAGAAGCTGAAGTTGAACAGTTCTATGAAGACCTACAAGACTTTTTAGAACTAATACCAAAAAAAGATATCCTTTTCATTATAGGGGACTGGAATGCAAAAGTAGGAAGTCAAGAAACACCTGGAGTAACAGGCAAATTTGGCCTTGGAGTACAAAATGAAGCAGGGCAAAGGCTAATAGAGTTTTGCCAAGAGAA
>SJYQ01094324.1:341591-412583 GCA_006410935.1 Redunca redunca
GATAGATAGAGTGCCTGATGAACTATGGAATGAGGTTCATGACACTGTACAGGAGACAGGGATCAAGACCACCCCCAAGAAAAAGAAATGCAAAAAAATAAAGTGGCTGTCTGAGGAGGCCTTACAAATAGCTGTGAAAAGAAGAGAAGTGAAAAGCAAAGGAGAAAAGGAAAGATATAAGCATCTGAACGCAGATTTTCAAAGAATAGCAAAGAGATAAGAAAGCCTTCCTCAGCGATCAATGCAAAGAAATAGAGGAAAACAACAGAAGGGAAAGACTAGTGATCTCTTCAAGAAAATTCGAGATACCAAGGGAACATTTCATGCAAAGATGGGCTTGATAAAGGACAGAAATGGTATGGACCTAACAGAAACAGAAAATATCAAGAAGTGGCAAGAATACACAGAAGAACTATACAAAACAAGAGCTTCACGACCCAGATAATCATGATGGTGTGATCACTCACCTAGAGCCAGACATCCTGGAATGTGAAGTCAAGTGGACCTTAGAAAGCATCACTACGCTAGTGTAGGTGATAGAATTCCGGTTGAGCTATTTCAAATCCTAAAACATGATGCTGTGAAAGTGCTGCATTCAATATGCCAGCAAATTTGGAAAACTCAGCAGTGGCCACAGGACTGGAGAAGGTCAGTTTTCATTCCAATCCCAAAGAAAGGCAATGCCAAGGAATGCTCAAACTACTGCACAATTTCACTCATCTCAAACACTAGTAAAGTAATGGTCAAAATTCTCCAAGCCAGGCTTCAGCAATATGTGAACCGTGAACTCCCTGATGTTCAAGCTGGTTTTATAAAAGGCAGAGGAACCAGAGATCAATTGCCAACATCCGCTGGATCATCGAAAAAGCAAGAGAGTTCCAGAAAAACATCTATTTCTGCTTTATTGACTATGCCAAAGCTTTTGACTGTGTGGATCACAATAAACTGTGGAAAATTCTGAAAGAGATGAGAATACCAGACCACCTGACCTGCCTCTTGAGGAACCTATATGCAGGTCAGGAAACAACAGTTAGAACTGGACATGGAACAACAGACTGGTTCCAATTAGGAAAAGGAGTATGTCATGGCTGTGTATTAAAAAGCAGAGACATTACTTTGCCAACCAAGGTCCATCTAGTCAAGGCTATGGTTTTTCTAGTGGTCACGTGTGGATGTGAGAGTGGGACTGTGAAGAAAGCTGAGTGCCAAAGAATTGATGCTTTTAAAGTGTGGTGTTGGAGAAGACTCTTGAGAGTCCCTTGGACTGCAAGGAGATCCAACCAGTCCATTCTAAAAGAGATCAGTCCTGGGTGTTCGTTGGAAGGACTGATGCTAAGGCTGAAACTCCAATACTTTGGCCACCTCATGTGAAGAGCTGACTCATTGGAAAAGACCCTGATGCTGGGAGGGATTGGGGGCAGGAGGAGAAGGGGACGACAAAGGATGAGATGACTGGATGGCATCACCGACTCCGTGGACATGAGTTTGAGTAAACTCCAGGAGTTGGTGATGGACAGGGAGGCCTGGTGTGCTTCGATTCATGGGGTCGCAGAGTCGGACACGACTGAGCGACTGAATTGAACTGAATAAGGTTGAGAAAACAGCAAGAATTGCTAACCAAGAACAGAACTCTTTTGTGGCAGATGTCGGAAATTATGGGAGAGCCCCAACCCTGAACCTTCCCTGGTACCGCCACTGGTACATGTCACATCCCAGCCTTTGTGCTAAAAACACAAAGGTTAACAAAAAAGGCTCTCTAGCCTCAGGAAGTTTACAGAACAGAAAATTTGAGAGTTGCTTAGGAATGAAATGACCGTTTATAACAGAGATTAGGGCACCTAAAAGAAAAGGAACTGAAGAGCCCTCAGCCAAAGGAGATTGAGCAAGGCGGGGCAGAGAAGGGGCCAGGACTTCCGGAGGAAACGATTGGGATGAGGGCTGGAAGATGAAGGGATGAGGGGGTGACATAGGGTGGAGTGTAAGGAAGAGCATTCAAGACACAGGGAACAGCATAGACTGTCCCAGGGCCCAAAAAGAACCCCTGGAAGAATGAGTGAGATGAGGCTGAGGAAGGGGGCAGAGCGCACACCCCTGATAACACCCAAACTGTAGTATTTACTAAAAGATAAATCCTTAGCTCTTCAAACCATGTTTATGATACCAAGAACTCACTCCTTAATTAATTTAATATAGTTCTACTTTAAATCTATGCATGGAAAATAATTCTTTGCTTTTGGTTGGGGATTGTAATCAAGGGAATTCAGTTTGGTTTGGGACTAGAATAAAGAAGGTTTCAATTCAACAAACAGTTCTCAAGCACCATCTACTTGGCTGGCACTAATTGAAAAGAGATACCAGACCAGTCAGATGGTCCTCAGGGTCTATTCATACATCCACAACTATACAAAACCATCTAGGACATTCAGAAAATAACCAAAGAGAGAGGTGCACGCATGGGGCAACATTCACTGAACATCTGCATCTAGCTGAACTTGAGAAATCTGTATGCAGGTCAGGAAGCAACAGTTAGAACTGGACATGGAACAACAGACTGGTTCCAAATAGGAAAAGGAGTATGTCAAGGCTGTATATTGTCACCCTGCTTATTTAACTTATATGCAGAGTACATCATGAGAAATGCTGGGCTGGGAGAAGCACAAGCTGGAATCAAGATTGCTGGGAGAAATATCAGTAACTTCAGATACACAGATGACACCACCCTTATGGCAGAAAGTGAAGAAGAACTAAAGAGCCCCTTGATGAAAGTGAAAGAGGAGAGCGAAAAAGTTGGCTTAAAGTTCAACATTCAGAAAACTAAAATCATGGCATCTGGTCCCATCGCCTCATGGCAAATAGATGGGGAAACAATGGAAACAGTGGCTGACTTTATTTTTCTGGGCTCCAAAATCACTGCAGATGGTGACTGCAGCCATGAAATTNAAAAAAAGTGCTGAATTACCGAAGATCAGGATTTTATTCTCAGTTCTATTCAAAGCCTTCAAAAAGTTTCTGCTTTTTTCCCTTATGGTAAAGAATTTATTAATAGTGGTTTCCTATGTAACTGCAAGAGTAGGATAAATTCATTTTGAAGGCACATGTGAGAGTAGAAATTGATGGACAGCTAGCGACAGAACATGGGTCTTTCTTAACTTCCTAAGAGAACTACACCCACAAAGAATGAGTTAAGAGTTTGGGATTATGACCAATATTCACAAAATTCAGTAGCTATTGAGAGGAGCCTTTTTACACAGTTGGAACAGAGTACCATCCAAGAGAAATCCTTTGACCCACAATAAGGAATAACACAGGCAGAATGACTAATATTAACAGGCTGCATTCGGTCTCCTTATAGCCATTTAGAACTGAAAAGCACTATGGGCAAATGTTTATCATCCTACTGTTAATAATTATTACTTTGCCTATGTAGTCATTACTTAAATATGACAGAATAACTAAGATTCCACAATTCATACAAACACAGCAAGGTAGAGACAGAAGATTCGAGCTGAATTCTCCAACACGCTTCTTCACAAAGGCATAGTTCCTGCTAAATACATGAGTCCAAGCAAAGGAACAAGCAAATACCAGAAACTCAAGTTTCTTATTACAAAGGGGAACACCCTTTGTGGATTGGTTTTATAGAGTCTCAGAATTTTGTTTGGAAGAAATTTTATAACACCCTACAGATTAACTTCTAATCTACGGATCACTATCCTGATCACTGGATTAAGAAGGGAGAAAGGCAGGAATACAGGGAGGAAGAGGTTCAGGGATAAAATCAGAATCTTGCAACTCATTAGTTCCCTAATTCTGTGTCTCCTCCCAGGCTGACTTCAAACCATGGATAGTCACTGGGTGGGAGTTTTGGCCAGGTATAGAGAAGCCATTGGAGAAGGCAATGGCAACCCACGCCAGTGTTCTTGCCTGGAGAATCCCAGGGACGGGGGAGCCTGGTGGGCTGCTGTCTATGTGGTCGCACAGAGTAGGACATGACTGAAGCGACTTAGCAGCAGCAGCAGAGAAGCCATACTGTAGTCAAGGCCTCAACTGGTTCATTCTGTCTTCAACAATAACTCGAGTGCTACACTGGAAACTTTGTATTAGATAACCCAGGACTCTGATTTACACAGCATTCTTAACCAGTTACCTGGAAAGGCCATATGCTACACAATCATCATGCACCAATGGACATCTTTCTGAACTTTTATTGGAAGGCCCACTAGGAAACCTACTTTGTTATAAATGTTAAAATCAGAATAAAGGATATTTCAACACATGACACTCAGTAAGAGTATTAAGTGAATAAAATGGGTCTTTTCTTCCCTTACTAATTTCTATGCTGCTAAATCTCCCTAATGAGCAGTTCTCCGCTGGAACTTCCCTTCTTCCCTCACTTTCAAACTCCTCCCTCCCACAAAATATACCACATTTCAAACTACAGAAGATCCCATAGTCTAATGAGTGAAAAAAGGCATTTACTCCCTCATGAAGGTTTGAAGTATCACAGCCCTTGCCAGTCACATGAATAAATTGGAGACTGGTGCGTTGCACCCCAGGGACCATAAAACAAAGAAGGAAGCTAAATGCCACGAGAATGGTCTGAATAACCTGGGGTAAGAGTCCTTGAAAGGGGAGAGATCTCTTCCGATAGGGGAGCTGAGGGAAAACCTAATACAGAAGATGTAGTCTTCCTGGGTTTAGGGAGGCATAGGATTTTGGTAGGTAAAGATAGCATGAAGTAAAGATCTATTGTTGACTGGAGATTTTTAAAGTGTAGATCCTGGGCCTGCAACATCAGCAACACCTGGGAACTTGTTAGAAATGCAGATTCTAGAGTCCATGCTTGCCCTATTCAATCAGAAATGAGTCATAGCATTCCGTGGTTACTAAGTATCCGGGTGACTCTGGTACATGCTATTGAGTTCCAATGATCTAGATTTAAAACTGGAGTCAGTGAACTTAATTGAGGAAAGCAATACTTCTTTATTTTCACTAATCTCTAGCTGATACTTAATATCTTTTTCCAACGGAGATGTCAGCAATTAACTGCTATGATAATAATTAGGACCAATGCAAGGTCCTGTTATAAACACATATGAATCACATATTTTAAAATATTTTTATAACTGTATTTTAATATTACTATTTTCCTTTGTAATTCCGTGTACGTAATTTGAGGTATTAAAAACATTCTGAGAAAGTGTCCATCAGCTTCACAGACTTCACAGCCAAAGAGATCCATCCCATTGTACAAAAAAAATTAAGAATTCCTAGACTAGAATTAGTCTAGACAAAGAAAACTGAGCAAAGGCTACGAGGTAAGAAAATACAGGGCAGAACCCGTCCTCTACTTTTTTTCTCCCCTATTCCATTTTGACTGAAATGTGAGAAATAGTGAGGAAGAAAAAAAAGGCGGGATAAGGATCAGAGCACGAGAAATCCCATCAAACCAGAATTTTAAAATAATTGCCTAGTGAAGGTAAGAAGGGTGGACTGGAATACAAAGAAACGGAAGGTGAGAGATTAAATTTCTAATCCAGGCTTGACTAATAAAAGCCCCAAATGAAGATCAAAATGGAAAAAGGAAATGAGCGTGAAAGTGCTCTGAAGGTTTAATGTTGAGTATGACAGAGAGGAATCAAAGGTGACCCCAAAGTTTAAAGTGAGGCTCACTGGAACAGAAGTCTTCCCAAGAAAAATCAGGGAAGCCAAGCAGAACAAGATTGGGAAAGAAAAGTGCTAAGTTGCCTATAGGATATCCAGGTGAAAACATTCAGTATTTAAGATCAGGCTTCTCTGGTGGGTCAGTGGTAAAGAATCCACCTGCCAATGCTGGAGACAAGAGTTTGATCTTCTGGCAAAGGAAATGGTAACCCACTCCAGTATTGCTGCCTAGTGAGTCCCATGGACAGAGGAGCCTGGTGGGCTACAGTCCATGGTGTCACAGAAGAATCGGACATGACTTAATGACTTAAAAACAACAATTTATTTGAGGTACTAAGGTCCTAACCTTCAAGACATATTGCACTTCATGAATAACTTATTTGGAGCTGGTAGGTTTCAGATTAATGTTTTTTGGATCTCTTTGACATCTGAACTTTCTAAAAAGGCTCTATCAAAAGTAGCATTATTTCAAAATCTTTCAAGAGTTTGTCACAAACAAGAGATTTTTACCCTGAGGTGTGTGGACCCATAGGAGTTTCCATGAATCCTTGAAATTAAAAAAAAAATTTTTGTCATCATGGACATTTTTCTGGGAGGAAGAACGTACATCAATACAAACTCAAAGGGTATGTGACCCTCCTTCCTTCTCCCAAAATGCTAAGGAATAACTCCCTAGTCATCCTTCTGAACACTCCAGGCACAGGAAGTGCTGTGGTCTGATGATGTGGGGAGGAGGCACAAACCTCAGAACAAACCAAAAAAGTCTCTATAATCCAGCAACGGCAAGATGCCAGTCATTGGTGAGCGGTTCTGAGTCAGGAAAAGCTCACCACGTAGTCACTAGGTGAGAAAAGAGTTTGGAATTTCTTGGTCAAAATTCAGTGAAGAGGACAGTAGAGGTTCTGACTCATTTCTTGAAATAAATCTTGCCCGAATACCTGTCTCTACAAGAGCGCCATTAAAGCACACTAAAAATGGCCATTTTGGTGATAATTCCTGCACTGCTCAATTTTCCACTGTCCAGAAGAAGCTACACTACACCGATGTCACCAGGACAGAAACAAAACCTCAGGTCAGCAGCTGTTGCCCTCTGCTGGCTAGTTCCAAGTTACTCTCACTCCCAATCTTCTTGCCACCAAATAAAAGGTTTTGCAATTATGTCAGTTTTGACAGAGCCTTTCTAGAGAGTTCAGACACCAAAGAGATGCCCCCAAAATCTAACAGAAATCTATTAGTGTCAAAAAAAAAACCCTCATAATACCAAAATATCAACAATGTTATGAAGTACCTACAGCATTGTCTAACGTTACACATTTGGGGGACTTTGAAGAATCTGCCTGCCAATGTAGGAGATGCAGGTCCGATCCCTGAGCTGGGAAGATTCCCCTGGAGGAGGAAATGGCAACCCACTCCAGTATTCTTGCCTGGAAAATTCCATGGACAGGAGCCTGGTGGGCTACAGTCCATGAGGTTGCAGAGTCGGACACAATGAGCACAAACATACTGGTGGCCCAGTGATTAATGTGGAACCCTGTACCAAGATCACAAGTATAAAGCCTTGTACCAAGGCCACAGATGTGGAGCCCTATACCAAGGTCATCTCTGGAACTGACCAAGCCTCATAGCAACCATTGTCATGAGACCACCCTGACTTAAACCAGCTGGCTCCCTGACCTGATATTAGGTAAATCACCCACACTGTTACCACCTTCTAGCATCCTAACCAATCACTCAATGCCACCTTCCAGCAGGAATTTTGTCTTGAGGCTACGGAAGTTGGCGACCTGCCTGAGAAAGGCCTCAGCTCTCCCACGAGCCAGCGCACAGTTTTAACAGTGTCTTCTGCTCTAATAAACTCTGAAAGTGTTAGTCGCTCACTCGTGTCCAGCTCTTTGCAACCTCATGGACTATAGCCCACCAGGCTTCTCTGTCCATTGGATTTCTTCCCAGGCAAGAATACTAGAATGGATTGCCATTCCCTCCTCCAAGGGATCTTTCTGACCCAGGAATCAAACCTGCATCTCTTGCACCTGCTGCATTGGCAGGCAGGTTCTTTACCACTAGTGCCACCTGGAAAGCTCCCTATTTAATTATATAAAGTAGGGCAATCCCTTTTCTCCCCTCCCTGGCCCATGCCAGTTCTTCTTCCAGGGAAGCAAAAGGAAGACCCTGCAGGTAACCAGAACAATCCTACTTTAAGTATCTTCTCAAACTGTTTCTTCCAAGCATTTAATACTTTCCCCAAGAAGCATTTTATTATTGGAAGCTAAGCAGTTGACAGCTTTTCAATACTGTTAACAACTCACACTTGTAGTTTGCTGAAGTTTGACAAACCAGTATTTTTTTTTTTTGGAAGCTGGGTATCTCTTTAAGCTCCTGTAGGTCTTACTTCATTGGAAGTTAATTCCCTGAGGACACAGACAAGAAACTTGTCCTCAATATCACCCATCCCTTTAAAAATGAAACAAGACCACAGAGACTCAACTTTGATGAAATGAAACATTATTCCTCCTGGAGATTTTTGCAGGTTTTTAAACTAAAAACAACATTAAAAAAATTTGTAAAGAATCACCTTCTCAAGCTTTCCAAGGACAAATGTACTTGCTAAGCCAGATGGTGACAAACATATGTCTGAGAAAGTGGCCTCATTATGGAAAGGCATAGTTGCAAAAATTATGCAGATAAGTCATTGTGTCTGCATTAACAATTTACTGTGGAATTGTATGATTCCACATCAATTTAGTCACACACAATTGGGTCAAAAAGTTTAACTGGGACTTCTCTAGTGGTCCAGTGGTTAAGAATCTGCCTGCCAATGCAGGGGACATGGGTTCTATCCCTAGTCTGGGAAGATCCCATTTGCTGCAGGGCAACTAACCCCATATACCATGACTACTGAGGCCTGTGCCCTGCAACGAGAAGCCTGTGCACCACAACTAGAGAAAAGCCCGCATGTAGCAATGAAGACACCATGCAGCCAAAAATAAAGTAAAAAACAAAAGTTTAACTGGCATGTCCAGACTGCGTCAACGAGAGTGTAAAATAAGGTCACATGGATTTCTAAATACCCATTTAAAGAAAACTTCAACTCTCCATACTGTGTAACTGTAGGAATTTCAGGGTCTTGACACTTTCCCCTCCTCACCGTTTCTGAGAATCAGGACCCCACCAGGTATCTGCTGCCTTAGCCACATGTCTGCTCATCAACCCATGCTGTATATGCACAGGTTATTCATTGCTCTGTTGCAAACCACCTCCTACACATTTTGGGACTCCCTACTGCTGCCCACTCCTGATCTTTTCCCTAAGCAAATGCAGAGACTCTCTTAATTCTCTGATGACACTACTCAGCCCAACTGCATCCCTTAGGAAAGACACCTCTCAAAGTTCAGGAAAATGGAAGGGGGCATTTCAACACCAGGAACACTTTTAAGCTGTACTGGAGGTAGCTACTCACAGCCCAGATACACCTCCATGTCTTTTATAACAGTGATCTTTCAGACTGAGACTCCACCACCTGGGGTATGTGAATATGCCCCAAGAAATACGAGGATAAAGGTCATTTCTAGGACATCAATTTCAACCTCAACTTCTGTATAAACTCTTTCCCCTAAATGAATCTCTGTGAAGGTGCCTTTAACAGGTTATACTTTCTATCTTCTTTAGTAATGGCTCTTCTCTTACATAAAAGCAAACTCACTTCTCACCCATAAGTTTATGTGGTATATGAGACGATTGTTTATGGGTCTTGAGTGAAGCACTGGTAGTGGTGGTGGTTGAGTCGCTAAGTTGTGTCCTACTCTTGTGACCCCGTGGACCAAGCGCCTCTGTCCATGGGATTCTCCAGGCAAGAATATTGGAGTGGGTTGCCATGCTCTTCTCCAGGGGATCTTCCCCACTCAGGAATTGAACCCGGGTCTCCTGCATTGCAGGCAGTTTCTTAACTGACTGAGCTATGAGCTGCTGCTGCTACTGCTGCTAAGTCGCTTCAGTCATGTCTGACTCTCTGCAACCCCATAGATGGCAGCCCACCATGCTCCCCCGTCCCTGGGATTCTCCAGGCAAGAACACTGGAGTGGGTTGCCATTGCCTTCTCCAGTGCATGACAGTGAAAAGTGAGAGTGAAGTCACTCAGTTGTGTCTGACTCCTAGCAACCCCATGGACTGCAGCCCACCAGGCTCCTCCGTCCATGGGATTTTCCAGGCAAGAGTACTGGAGTGGGGTGCCATTGCCTTCTCCTCAATTTCTATCTAATCAGGTTTTAAACATCCCATCTATGGTTTCACACTGATGCCTTTGCAAAAATACTGCTACTTCAAATTATCTGTGGAAAAGGCTTTTCTAAGCTTAATCATAAACAATTTTTTTTGTTTGTTTGTTACCTGTCAAGCTGGTACCAGACTGGAACTTAAGTCTCCTCTCTAGGTTGAGAGAACAAAGTTTCCTTAGAATCCAGCTTTCGATCACAGATGATTAATTTCCTTACCTTTCAGTGATTTATATTTGTTTTTACTTCGGTTAAAAAAAAAAGGCATTATTTAAGATTATGGTACATGTAGGATGGACCAAGCTTTCCCCACTCCTGAAAATTCCCTTAAGCCCTCAGATTCTTCTCATGGGACCAAGGTCTCACTTCCCTCCAGAGGGATAATCCAAGCTTTTTATCAGCTGATCTGCCCCTGATATCAGAGTCAATTTGAGCATGAGTTGGTCTATAATTTAGACATGAAACTGACTACATAAAGGAAAGATGACTTTTTGATACAGGATGGCCATGATATTCCTTGGACTTCAGAGAAAATTGGTTAAAATGAAAATTTTTTTCCTTGGAAACTGCAAAGCCAGTTCTTTTAGGATATGCAATTGAAAACATCTAGGTTGTTAGGTCAATTTTCATTCCAGTCCCAAAGAAAGGCAATGACAAAGCATGTTCAAACTGTCACACAATTGGACTCATCTCACAAGCTAGAGGGAGGCCCTTAATTCTGGACTATCTTTCAAAGATGCATGTGTCCTGGTGAGCATCCTTGGAAGACAGCATACCCCTTCACCTAAAGAGCCGACATATTCACTGTTAAGGGCTGAATGATGTCCCTCCCCACAAAAAGATGTTGATGTCATCATCCCCTGTACCTCAGGATGGGAGTTTATTTGGCAACAGGGTTGTTGGAGATCTAATTAGTTAAGATGAGGTCATACTGGAGTGGGCTTCCCTGGTAGCTCAGCTGGTCAAAAACCCACCTGCAATGCAGGAGACCCCAGTTCAATTCCTGGGTGAGGAAGTTCCCCTGGAGAAGAGATAGGCTATCCACTCCAGTATTTTGAGCTTCCTTGATGGCTTAGATGATAAAGACTCTGCCTGCAATTTGGGAGACCTAGGTTGGGAAGATCCTCTGGAGGAGGACATGGCAACCCACTCCAGTACTCTTGCCTGGAGAATCCTCATGGACAGAGGAGCCTGGTGGGCTACAGGACTGTGTGACAGTCCAAAAGAGCCTGACATGACTGAGTGACTAAGCTCACACACACACACACACACACGGAGTATGGCAGGCCCTTTGTCCAATACGACTGGTGTTCTTATAAGAAGACATCCATGTCAAGACAGAAGATGCCAAGTGATGACCGGAGCCATGCAGCTATATGGCAAAAAATACCAGAGATTGCTAACGAAACATCAGATGTTGGAAGGCAAGGAAGGATTCTTCTATAGGTTTCAGAGGGAAGATAGCCCTACCACCATCTTGATTTCAGACTTGTAGCCTTTAGAACTGAGAGACAGTGAATTTCTGTTGTTTTAAACAACCAGACTTGTGGTATTTTGTAACAGCAACCCTTGGAAACTAATATAGTTACTTCCCAGAATAACACTTGAGTAAATGGAAGGCATCCTTATTGACCATTAAAAAAGATTTGGGTTTCCTAAGGTCAGAATTCTCTCCTGAAATGCAAAGAACTGTGTGAGCAGGCATCCATCTGGGCCCATCCACATTGGCCCTGAGGAAATTGGGACTCAGAGAACCAGTGCAAAAATGGGAATATTCTGGCTATTGCTACTGCTGTAATTACCTCCTGTGTGCTGCCAGCACCCATGAAATTATGGCAAGGTAACTTGTAAAATATCAGACCCCTCACAGTTCTTAATATGAGGTATTACTAGAGGGTGTAAAGGTCTCTGCTCACCAGGGGAACAGTTAGACAATTGACTACATTAACCAAATCACCATAAGCAGTACCTGCTCAATTCATTGAGAGATATTTCAAATAAAATGTTCAAATAAAATTTCTAGTATGTATGTCATTTGGTCATTAGACTCTTGGAGCTTTATGGTAATAGAAAGAACATACATATATATATAATATGCTGATAAGTATTTAATAGGGTGATCAATAAGACTTTTAAGAAAAAAAATTAGAACAAAATTCTGGGACTTCCTTGGTGGTCCAGGGGTTAGGACTCTGAGCTTCCACTGCAAGAGGCATGGGTTTGATCCCTGTTTGGGGAACTAAGATCCTGTATGCTGAAAGGTGCAGCTGAAATAAAAATTGTTTTTTAAATCCTAGAATAATATTCTATGGGAGAAACAGAATGGAATTCAGGGAGCAATATAATATTTCCAACTGTTACAAAGCTTATTGTTTTTAAATATAAGAAATGGTAGCTATTAAGTCTATTATAACAAGATTTCACGTATACATTTAAAAGAATGAATATTTCCAGTGTCAACATCTACAATGTATGATAAATTGTATCACCTGAGACATTTAAATGTAATGATGATGATTTCAGATTTAAAAAAAAAATCCATCAAGGAATCATGCTTTTTCCAAAATTGGTAAAACAAGTTTGAAGACTATTCATTGCCTTCCTGCTTACAATCCCCTCAGCTCTGGGCCTGCCTGGGTGGTCGGAGCCAGCTTACCTCAATACCAGCACTAATCAAGCAGGTCTCATATTTATCATGGTTGACTGCTGTATGACCATCCTTGGCGTGGTTAATATTTGTGTTCATTGCTCAGTCATGTCTGATTCTCTGTGACCCCACGGACTATAGCCCTCCAGGCTCCTCTGTCCATGGAATTCTCCAGGTAAGAATCCTGGAGTGGGTAGCCATTCCCTTCTCCAGGCAAATCGTCTTGACCCAGGGATTGAACCTGGGTCTCCTGAACTATAGGCGGATTCTTTACCATCTGAGCCACCAGGGAAGCCAGGCAGTTGATGTTTAATAGTTGTTAAATGAATATAAGTTAAATACCAGCAAAGAGTCATTCATACCCTCTATCTGCTTTTGCTTTGGGGACCGACTGCTCTACTGGTCTAGCCTGGAGCGACTGAAACCAGGATGGCTGTGGAGTCAAAGAGTGTCCTACACGGCCAGACCTGGGCACACTAAAAATAAGTTTAGCTCTCATCTAGAAGCTTAATCAGCTGAGTCATTATAAATCTCATATCAAATGAGACATCAATTTTGAAATTCCAATGAATTGAGGAATTGCTCTACAGTTTCTAAGACCTGTCAAAGCTCCCAAGGGACAAAGTTAGCCAAAGTCCGCTGTGAGATCAGCGTCAGGTACCATCCTGCATGTTTCCGCTGTTGCCGCTGCACGGCCAAGCAGTTCTCTTTCAGAATGCACCTCAACACAGCTGCCCCTCATGGCCCTCCCTGAGTTCTACCATCAGGCAAACTCCTGCCCCCAGGTGCTGATATTAGGTTCTTGTTGTTTATTTGCTATGTCGTGTCCGACTCTTATGACCCCACGGACTGTAGCCCGCCAGGTTCCTTTCTCTATGGAACTCTCCTGGCAGACATACTGGAGTAGGTTGCCATTTCCTTCTCCAGGGGATCTCCCTGATTCGAGGACAGGACCCAAGTCTCCTGCATTAGCAGGCAGAGTCGGACATTAGGTACAGGGCTACAGAAAGCAGAACACATTTGCATCTCTTCGTTTCCTAACATTTATATCTTACAAGTACCATATGGTTTTAAATTTAAAGTATCCTAGAAACAGATTATCAAAATCAGATTGAAAAAATATGCAGACAAGTCAAAAGACTTGCATTTAATGAAGCCTCATGGATCTACAAGATATCAAGAGAAGTCTCCCAAGGAAGAAGGACACGACAAGCATATTTCTTCTGACTCATTTTCTCTGGAGAAGCAGGTTAGAATTATTCAGGCAAAAGGCCATGAAATAATTGCATTGGAGAATTGCTAAACTCTGTCTACAAGGCTTTCTTGGGAAGTCACATGGCCTGTTTTTTCTCACTTGGATGGGAAAAAAATCTATTTTTCTTAATCTTACTTAAAACAAAAACAAAAAACAGAAGTTAATGTGATGTTTTTATATAGACTAATTACAGAAAATAGCCTGAGAATGATTTTCTACTGAATAATAAAAAATTACAGTAAAATTATGCTTGGAAAGATTTTAGTTCTGAGTAGCTTTTCTTACCGAGTAATCCACTGGATATACACAGCATTGCTTGGCTATAGCTGGCTAAATGTCTTGTGTGCTCATGAAGTGGTTGGGCTTTTTGTGGTCACCCCATTAGTGTCAATACTGAACTTTTCCCCTCTTTGGATTCCTTTGCAACTGCCTGAAAAAAAAAACAACTAGTTGTAAAAGCAATCAAAATAAATATTTTCAGATGCTGCTTTCCAAAACTGGGTCAGAGACCACTAGGGTACTGGCTCCCTGAAGCATGGGAAGAATTTCAGACGAGATCGGGCGCCTTCAGGGTGGTATGGCCATAGCGGGAAGAATTTTAGTGGCTAAAGTAGAATTGCTGAGGAAGGTATTAGAAACTAGAGAGGGAGGAAAAAAGTAGAGGAGAGGAGTTAACAGTAATCAAGAGAGAAAAAACCAACCATGAAGAAGAAATAAGGGAAGGTTATAATATTTTATATGAAAGTGTCAATGGTAAGTGGAAAAAATGGCTGCTTTGATTCAGATTTGGGGTTAAAGCTAAGAGGCAGAAATCCTTATAAATTCTTACACATTTCTTTATAAACTCCTCAGTGTCTCTGGAAGATGCTGTACAACTCACTATTTTAAAAACTGACAAAAGAATAAAGCATTTATCCAGCCACCCCTTTATGAGCTGTTCTTCAAGGTAACTAAATAGTTGGAGGTATAGTTCCTCTTCACAGATTTGTCTAATAAATGAAATTAGAGTGACATATTTAGAATCCAACAGTTTTGTAACCTCTACTAATACAACCAATTTAGGCAATGCCAGGTATTAGCTGTCTAATAAAACACACAATGCGTGTGTGTGTGTGCGCGCGCGTGCTAAGTCACTTCAGTCATGTCCGACTCTTGGCGACCCTTTGAACCATAGCCTGCCAGGCTCCTCTGTCCATAAGATTCTTTGGGCAAGAATACTGGAGTGGGTTGCCATGCCCTCCTTTAGAGGATCTTCCCCAATCAGGGATGGAAACCCTTTCTCTCGTATCTCTTACATCTCCTGCATTGGGTTCTTTACCACTAGTGCCACGTGGGAAGCCCCAAATGCACAACACTTGCTACCAAAAAAAAAAAGAGCAATTACTGAATCTGATCAAACATCTTGATCTAACTCCCAACATGAAGAGAATAGAAAGCATGTTAAGTAATGGTTTGAGGATACCATCAGCAAAACCCTGACTGTGAAAACCTCATAGAAGAAATAAACTAAACATTTCAATCGAAAGGCAGAGACTGTCAGATATTGCTCTTTTTAATCAGTATTCTCTAGTTCTCACTACACACACTTTAAAAACAACGATACAAATAAATGACAAGTAAGAGGACTGAAAAAGACACACCATGCAAACAGGAAACGCAAGCTGGAGTGGCCATAAAAAGGAGGCAAAGGCTTTCCTGATGGCTCAGAGGTACAGAATCTGCCTGCCAATGCATGAGATGTGTTTGATCCCTGATCTGGGAATATCCCACGGGCTGTAGAGCAATTAAGCCTGTATGCCACAACTACTAAGCCCACGCCCTAGAGCCCGGGAGCCGTAGAACCTGTGTTCCACAACAAGAGAAGCCAACGCAATGAGAAGCCCTCCCACTGTAACTAGAGAGCAGGTGCTGCTTGTCACAACAAGAGAAAGCTCATGTAACAGTGAAGATCTAGCAGACAAAGGAACTATTCTTAATTTTTCTTAAAAAAGAAAAAAGGAGAGGCAAAATGGACTTCAAAACAAGGAGTACTAATGGAAATAAAGTGGGAAGCTTTATAATGATAAAATGGTTAATACATGAGAAAGAAAAACTATAAATGTGTATGGGACTAATGAAAGGAATTCAAAATGCAGAAAACTGACAGAAATAAAGAAATTCACAGTCACAACTGGAGATTTTAATTCACCCTTCTCAATAATTGATAGAGCAACCAGACTAAGAAATATCAGTAAGAAAACAGCAATGAAATGATGCTTCCACCAATGATAAAAATTTGGGAAGAACCACAAAGATTCTAAGGGCTTCCCTTGTGGCTAAGTTGGTAAAGAATCCACTTGCAATGTGGGAGACCTGGGTTCGATCCCTGGGTTGGGAAGATCCCCTGGAGAAAGGAAAGGCTACCCACTCCAATATTCTGGCCTGGAGAATTCCATGAACTATATGGTTCATGGGGTTGCAGAGTCTGACACGACTGAGCAACTTTCACTTCACAAAGATGCTAAAATTAAGTAGAGCAGGTGGGTTGATTAGACATTTATCTGCCACCTCTTCTAAATGAGTTCTTTAAGTACCATTCAGACTTAATGTTGAAGTACAGGTTTGTCACCAATCTGAAGAGAAAGATGAGAACAGGAAAGTTTAAAGAAACAGTGGTTCATCTTTTATTTTGACAGCATTCAAATGCAAGTAAGTTTGCAAAGCATTTTTTACATGCGTGATCTCAGTTCATTCTTACACATCCTTTGGAAAATGCAGACCATATTTTCTTATTCCCATTTTACAGATAAGGAAGTCAAACTCAGAGACCAACTTGCCAAAGAAAATTGCAAGTTAGATCAAAGGGTGAACTTATCTTGACAATCACTTGAGTGACTCTACTGGGAGTGAGGTTGAAATAATAACTATTTTCTCTCTTCAAAGTAAATATTCTCTAGCATCTTCAAATGTACACAGCAATTATAAACAGGATATTGGCTCCTGGGTTAAGAATTTAGTTTTACTGTCACACTCCCTAAGATGACACAGTCAGACACCAGGCTGGACCCAAAGAACAAAGTCATAAACGTTCACCCTCTGTCCAAACAGCGTTCTGAAATGAACACTCCTTGATGGACTTGTTGGCAAACTTGATAAGTGTTCACTACACTTCTGGTTACCCATAAACATGATCAAGTTGTGGTTTAGAAACATATTTCAAAGCAAATGGTCTACAGAAAATATGAGCATTTATTCTTCCCATTAGCAAAGCATGGGGCTTCCCTGATAGCTCAGTTTGGTAAAGAATCTGCCTGCAATGCAGGAGACCCCAGTTCAATTCCTAGGTCGGGAAGATCCCCTGGAGAAGGGATAGGCTACCATCTCCAGTATTTGGGGGCTTTCCTTGTGGTTCAGCTGGTAAAGAGTCCGCCTGCAATGCGGGAGACCTGGGTTCGATCCCTCGGTTGGGAAGATCCCCTGGAGAAGAGAAAGGCTATCCACTCCAGTATTCTGGCCTGGAGAATGGGGTCACAAAGAGTCAGACACGACTAAGCAACTTTCACTTCACTTCACATTAGCAAAGAATAGACTTTACAGATCATTTCATTACTGATTTCAAAGGACAAATCATAGAGAGTAAAATGACTTTGTTTCCTGGCTTGAACCAAAATAGGTTTAAAAATAAATATACAATTCAAATATTTTCTAGGCGAGGACTCAGTATTTAAATACTGTATATATGTTTTATTTACACTCTGCCATGCTCCACTGAGGCCTATTTCTTTTAGGTAAACGGGACACCACATCTTTAAGGCTAATGGTGGTTTCATCTAGGAGGGGGGTAAAATTCATGAACACCAAGGAATATTTTTCAGCTTCTTGGAAAAACACGAAAAGGAAAACAAATGATTTGACTAATTAGTTCCAATTGTTTTCCATTTTTTATGTAAGTTAAATGTTGTGAAATCAGCTCAGATTTTTATTGAACCTTAGTGAATAAAATGCAGAAGTAAATCTCTACTTAAAAGCAAACTGGCTTTTCACAAATCATATTTTTTTAAAAAAAGTAAAAACAACAACAACAAAAAACACATGCTCTCCACAGAAAATAGGCCAGTGGGCTCTTCCACCAGGGAGTCGGGTCTGAGATAGGCAGGTCTCCTTGTAGGACTCAAGAGACTCTCTGGTCTCGGCCAATGCTGCCAGCTTGCCTGCTGTGGCCACCCCATAAAAAACCGTGACTCCCTGCAATCATGAGAAAGGGGACTGCTCTGATCATTATGCTGCACACAAGCTTTGAAGGAACTATCAACTAGTAACAACTCAATTACTCTTTGTGGCTTATTTTTATTCTCAATCAATAACCTAGGAGGGAAGGTCTCCACAGTCCACTATGGATTCACTGATCTGTCTCCTTCCCCATGAACACCTACTAAAGGAAAGCGTTAAGGAAGCATGTGTTAAGATGTATCACTGCTTCTAAAAATAATGTGGAGGAGACAGGAATGAAACCCAGTTTGAGATGTGCTTAAACTGTAGGTGGATTACTCAACTACAAAGAGGCCTTTTGAATGCGCAATAGATTTTTAGCAAGTAAAAGGTATCAAGACCTCCATTTTGATTTTATAGAAGTAGGTTAAGTTGCATAAAAGTGGCTGAAAAATCAAGACTGCCTGCTTTTTCAGCCTAAAGATAACCAGGGAAGAGCCAAACATGAGCATGCACTTCAACAGAAAGGTGATCAACAGAGAGCCAAATCGCAAACGACCACTTAATGGCTTACACTAACCTTAAAACAGTGAAAAATTCAGACTTTATAAGGGTAAAAACAAATGCAGCTAGATGTGCACGTCATCCCAAAAGCAACCTTGGCTATTAAAGTTGCCCTGAGAATCTTCAGAACTGTTAAAAAAAACCAGATGCTATTGCTACCATTCTGATTCACTGTCAATTTCAAAAATTGATAGAACTTTCTCATTAAGACCCTAATTGTGGCATCAAAAATATTAATTTGCTGATCACAAAACTTAAAGTTTCATGTTAATTTGCTAATTCATGAGCTAGAAAATATTCCTTGATTTTAAAAAAGCTGTTTTACATAGTATCTCAGTTACTCATCTAGGAAGGAGGGGAGGGAAAGACAGGGCGTTTGAAATTACATTGGAATACAATGTTTGGAACGATATAAAACATCTGGAAAGAAGAATCAAAGGCCAATAAATATTAGTCTACATGAAATACAGGAAAATAGAAGAAAACGCCAAAAAAATACCTTGCTGTACTGCAGAGACCAGCATCCACGACCACCTCCTAGACTACTCTTTGGATATGTAATTCAGTTGGCCATAATTGCTTATAAAGAGTGCAATGCAATCAGGCAGGGTTTGTCCTGAATTTAGAAATGCAAGAAGCATGGGATGGGGGAGGGGTGGGATGGAACCTCTAATCATAGACCACTGTAGATCGTTAGAGCAATTAACAACGTAATACCCAGTCTTGAATACCTTTCACACAAACCACCTGCTAACCTTTGGCTCCAGGTTTTAGACTTGCAAAAACCTTGGGGTTCTTAAGGGCAAGTGAGATCTCACTAAGGAAAGAAATAAAGTGGGAGTCCCTCTCTGATTTCTTTGACTCAAAAATGACAACAAGGGTAAAGTGAGGCTCTGGGCGGGTGAGGAAGTAGGTGCTCTGAACTTTGTCATCATAGAAGTGGACCACTTTCTCCAAGCTGTTCAGGTCGGACGTGCGGTCTGTCATGATCATGATGACGTTGGGCCAGTGCATGACAGGCCGGTCGCTGGGCAAAGACACCACAGCCGGGTATTGATCCACTCCCTTGGGGGCCTCTCTGTAGGAATGGGGGTGGTGATAGCCGTGACCCTGAAAGCTCTCAGAACCTCGGTTGTCGAAGATTAAGGACACGTTGGCAGCGTCGTATTTCCTGATGAAGCTGGAAATCTTCCCAAAGAGGTCGGGGCTGGCTTTTGCAGTCAGCGCTTTCATTTCTGAAGCAGTCGTTTGTCGGCTCAGCGCCTCGTGAAAGTAGAAGCTAAACTTGGCAAGAAGCATGTTTTTGAGTTTCATCAGCCAAAGGAAAAGGTGTGGGGGCTGAACGGCCTTCTGAGACTGCCCTCCAAACAGATGTTTCTTGGTCTCCCGTTGCTTTTCAAAGATCTGGCCCCAAGTCTGCAGCTTGGTGTGAGCGCTGTGCAAGTTCACCAGGGACGGGAGGAACTTCCACTCGGAGACCTGAGCCTGGGCCTTCAGGAGGTGACTCAGGACGTCGACCTCCAGCTGGAAACTGCTCTCCAGAGGACTGAGGATGGGGTGGTGAAATCTAAAGTGGGAAGGGAAATGAACACGTTAAGTGGAAATGTGACCCCGCGGTGACACTTTCTATCCTCAAAAAAAAAAAAAAAACCAATGTGGTCAGACAAACAATATTATGTTTGGGGGCAGGGAAGGGAAAGACAGAAAGATTCCATGTTGATTTATTTAAACAATCGTTCTGACAACTTCAGGATTATATCAGTGTTATAGTCTCCCATGGGAAGAGCCTGATGTTACAAAAAGAAACTGAGAATAGCCGCTACTTTCTTTTCAAATAAAGAGAAACTGAATTAGCTATAAGTTTTTCTCAGCTTTTGTTTGTTTCATTTTGTTTGTTTGTTTTGGGCCATGCCACACGGATTGTGGGATTTTAATTCCCTGATCAGAGTTGAACTCCGGCAGTGAAAGCACTGAGTCTTAAACACTGGACTGCCAGGTAATTTCTGTTATAAGTCTCTCTGAAGTTTATTTATTCCAGGAATTGTATGACAAAACAAGACATTCTATTTTGGGCTTAGATCCTAAAAAGGCAAAGAAAAGGTCACCGAAATATCTCTTAAATGTGCACATAACACATATTACCTTATTTAATGTTCACAGTAACTCCAAAAGGATTATAAAACCTATTTTACAGATGGGAGTAGAGATGATAAACCAATATCTGAAACATAGTATGCAATCAATAAATGCTTCTTAAAGGAATAGAACACTTACCAGAAAGCCCTTATTCAATCCTAGTTCCCAAATTCCCTTCATAATTTAATCACAGTTACAAACAAAATGGTGGCTACATTTTTAAAATTTTATACTTCAATCACTTTCCATTTATCTCAGGATAAAATCTAAAATCCTTAACAAAGGCTTACAAGCCCTTTTAATAACCTGTGCAAGTTTACCTTCCTTGAACTTAGACCCTCCTCAGTTTGATCCACATTCCCATTGTCCTCAGTTTCCCCAGAAATTACATAACTAGAAATGAGATGATATCACAAAGAAAGTTAAGGTAATACTGTGATTTCATTCCTATTTGTCCTAGACAAAATGTTTTTTAAAAATTTTAGCCATGATCTACAGTAAGAAATACAGTTTATACTGTGACTTAGTACTGTGACTATACCATAATTTATACATATACCTATAGATAAATTTCATATTTACACTTACTATGGGGCTTCCCTAGTAGCTCAGATGGTAAAGCGTCTGCCTACAATGCTGGAGATTCGGGTTCGATCCCTGGGTCAGGAAGATACTCTGGAGAAGGAAATGGCAACCCACTCCAGTACTCTTGCCTGGAAAATCCCATGGACCGAGGAGCCTGGTAGGCTACAATCCATGGGGTTGCAAAGAGTTGGACATGACTGAGCGACTTCACTTCACTTCACACTTACTATGCACAATGTACTCTTGATATTATACATATATACTTGTAATTAGGTTACTACTCACTAAATTAATTTGATGACTCCAGTATGCTCCAGTCACCATGGGAAATGATTTACAGGCTTGACCCCATGTAATTTAATTGCTACACTTCCAGCAGTCAAGTACAGATGTGAGAGCTGGATCATAAAGAAGGCTGAGTGCCAAAGAATTGCAGTGCTAGAGAAGACGCTTGAGAGTCCCATGGACTGCAAGATCAAACCAGTCAATCCTAAAGGAAATCATCCCTTAGTATTCATTGGAAGGACTGATGATGAAGCTGAAGCTTGAATACTTTGCCACCTGATGTGAAGAGCCAACTCACTGGAAAAGATCCTGATGCTGGGAAAGATTGAGGGCAGGAGGAGAAGGGGATGACAGAGGATGAGATGGTTGGATAGCATCACTGACTCAATGGACATGAATTTGAGCAAACTCAAATAGTGGAAGACAGAGGAGCCTGGCATGCTGCAGTCCATGGGGTTGCAAAGAGTCGGACATGACTTAGTGACTGAACGACAGCAACAACATATTGTCAAAGAGACAGAAGATTCATACACATCTGTTTTGGCCCTGGTTGAAGAGGAAAATTTTGGTTATCAACTAAACAATTAGGAAAAAAATCATCACAAGTATATCTAGAGTTTTTAAAACCCTAAAAATATGAGATTATGATTACGAGATCCCAAACTAGGTTGAATATTATAAGGTAGAAACTGATTATCATGTGATAAATAGGATGCAGTTATTCACATAACAATAATACATTGTTTTTTGTATTACTGGCATTTTATAGTCAACATCCTCTAGGAAAGAGAAGCTAAAACATGGATGGAGGGTGTAGTCTAATAAGGCACTGAAAGAATCAGAAGGATAAATTCAGTTCAGTCGCTCAGTCGTGTCCGACTCTTTGAGACCCCATGGACTGCAGCATGCCAGGCCTCCCTGTCCACCACCAACTCCCAGAGTTTATTCAAGCTCATGTCCATTGAGTTGGTGATGCCATCCAACCATCTTATCCTCTCTTGTCCCCTTCTCCCACCTTCAGTCTTTCCCAGCATCAGGGTCTTTTCCAATGAGTCAGTTCTTTGCATCAGGTGGCCAGAGTACTGGAGTTTCAGCTTCAGCATCAGTCCTTCCAATGAATATTCAGGACTGATTTCCTCTAGGATGGACTGGTTGGACCTCCTCGCAGTCCAACGGACTCTCAAGAGTCTTCTCCAACACCACAGTTCAAAAGCATCACTTTTTCGGCACTCAGCTTTCTTTATAGTCCAACTCTCACATCCATACATGACTACTGGAAAATAAACCGTATCTCAAATCCTCTAGCTCAGGGACTTCCCTGGTGGTCCAGTGGCTACGACTCCGTGCTCCCAATGCAGAAGCGGTCCAATCCCTGGTCAGGAAACTAGATCCCACACACGGCAACTAAGAGTTCACATGCCACAATGAAAGACCTGGTGCAGAAAAATAAATAAAAGTGTCTTTTAAAAATCCTCTGGCTCAAGTACTCAATTAACTAATTTGGACTCTTCAAACATTACATGCTTTGAAATAAACATTAGGAAAGTCTAACACACACACACACACACACACATACACTATAGCATGTCTCAAAATCTTTGCATTCTAAGAAATGCTCCTACCACCTTAGCCTTTAGGCAACCTGACACTTAATAAGCCTTAAGCATCACAATATTCTGTAATCATGGGTATCAAGAAAAATCTGCCAAGGAACTATGAACACAGTAAGACTGTTAATAATGGGAAAATGGTATCATTCTATCACAAGTCACAGTACTCAAAGTTATTTTTCTGCTTCCAACTGGAAATCATTTATATGCAATATTCTCCTTGAAAGAAAATGAATTCTCTGTACCAACCTTTAGAAAGAATTCCACACAAGCTCTTCCATAAACATATTAAAAGTGTTTAAATGTTCAATGTTTATTAGGATGAATGTGAATGGTGAAGCTACTTTTCATCTTTTCAAGAAGAGTTAAAATTTCATGTTAATGCTATTCTGCCAAGACTTTGAGATTAGCATTACGTTGTATCATCTTCCCATTCCTGCTCTGTGCCTTATACCTATTCACATCTCAGACCATGGGGTGGGTGGTGGTGGTGGTCTGTTAAATCGTAATCCAAAAACACACACCTCAGCTATGGCAGCGAGCTTGAAAGAGTCTGAGTACAGAATACACTGACAACTATTTGCAGAGAACACCTGCTCCAAAAAAAAGCCAAAAGAGAAGACAGAAAAAGAGAGAGAGAACTCAAGCATGCACTGCTTCCTTCACAGATCCCCATCAAGCAGCTCCTTCCAAAAGAAGTATGGAGGCCCACGCGTGTGAGAACTCAGAAGTCTGATGAAAAATAAAGCTGTAGCACAATGTGAACATAGGATATGTCTCAGAACTGTACACCTAAAAAGTGACTAAAACAGTAAATTTTATGTTACGTAAATTTCACCACATTAAAAAAATCTATAATCCCACTTAAAACAACTATTTTACTAGTTTTTAGATACAAACACATTGACGAAATAAAGATGAATTAGCCAAAGGTTTGCCCTACAGGACTTAACCTGGTGGAAGGAGGCATTTATAATAGGTACAGGTAGGAAGTAACATCTCTCTCAGGATGGGTACAGATCAAGTAACAGTTTAGAAAAAGGAACAATTCCTTTTGGTTGAAAGGTTGTGCAGGCCATGGAGGAGGTTTAAATTGACCCACAAAGCTCAAAGAACTGGTAGGAGTTAGCCATGTGAAGATAAGGGCTTAAATTTCAAGCCCCAGACTCCTAACCACCCCAGTTCCACCCCCTTTGCTGTGTGATTTTGCAGCCCTCCCACCAGGGGTGGCGTACTTTCCCACCCTGGACCATGGATTGGTTATGTGATTTGCTTTAGCCAAACGGATGTTAACTGATCTGATGCAGGCAAAAGCTTAACATGAGCTTGACTGGGCTTGTTCTTTTGCACTAGGGTCCTCACCACTAGGTAGCTGCTTCCGCTCTAGCCTTGGGCTCAGAATGAACACACGGGTAGCTGACTAAGCCCACAGCTCACAACAAAAAGCCAAGCCCACTGAGAGCAATGTGTTCAGCACAGCTGTCTAGCTGAGCCCAGCCTACATCAGACAACTCCCAGTAGACCTGTCTGCCTGAACGTGTGACTTTGGGGATGGTCTGTTATACAGAATGATTGTGGCAACAACTGATACAAGATAGAACTCTTTGGCATCCTGGTATATTGACTATTTTAAGCTGAATGAATTTGAGAAATGACATGGGCAGGAAGGAGTTTCTGGCCCCCTCTCCTGAAGCAGGTAATAAAACCCTCAAGTAAGAGGGCCCCTCCTTGTGCCCTAAGGAAAGGAACATTCTTATCTCCAAAGACAAAAGGTCACAGAGAAAAATCTGAACTAACAGGCCTTGCTGTTTCTCCCAGTTCAGGAAACTTGGCTCATACCACTTTTTCCCACAACTCTCACTCATCATCAAATCTAGCATAAAAACACAGGTTTAACAACTTATTTGGGTCTTCATTTCCTTAAGAAGACTCCAGGCCACATTGTTGTTTGGTTGCTAAGTCGTGGCTGACTCTTTTCGACCCCATGGACTGTAGCCCACCAGGCTCCTCTGTCCATTTCCCAGGCAAGAATACTGGAATGGGTTGCCATTTCCTTCTCCAGGGGATCTTCCTGACCCATGGATTGAACCAGTGTCTCCTGCATTAGCAGGTGGATTCTTTACCTCTGAGCCATGAGGGAAGCCCCCAGGCCACATTAAAACTATATTAAATACATTTGTATGCTTTTCTCTCATTAATCTGTCTTTTGCTAAAGGGTCCCCAGCTAGAAAAAAAGGGTAAAGGGAAGAGGTAGTATTTCCTCCGATACAAATTCAAGCATATTTTAAGCGAACTAAGTAACAGGAACTAAGGTAGGAAATAGCAAATACTTATGGGGAATGCATTAGATTGTGGACGGTTTTTGTTTTTTTTTTAGAGGAGGGCTTCTGCTTAAAATCCTGTTTTCTCTTTGAAGCTGCTTACTTTTCACTCAGAGTTTAGATGCAATTTAAAGCATTTGATGGGTCTTAGATAATTTGAGAAGTTGGGTTGGGGCAAGATCACAGGAAAGCCTCGAGTCTTCACTGTTAAGATCTAGGCATGTCAATTCACGAGAGCAGAATGTGTCCCACAGAAATCACACTGTTGTTGGTTTTGCTTATGAAATTTTCAGTGGGCAATAGTTAACCTTATTGAACTACACACATGCAACCAACTGTTTCATTAACAGTGTTAGCATTACAAATCTTTTTGAAGGAAAAAGGGCATCAGTTCAGTTCAGTTCAGTTCAGTCGCTCAGTCATGTCTGACTCTTTGCGACCCTATGAATTGCACTATGCCAGGCCTCCCTGTCCATCACCAACTCCCAGAGTTCACTCAAACTCATGTCCATCGAGTCGGTGATGCCATCCAGCCATCTCATCCTCTGTCGTCCCCTTCTCCTCCTGCCCCCAATCCCTCCCAGCATCAGAGTCTTTTCCAATGAGTCAACTCTTCGCATGAGGTGGCCAAAGTACTGGAGTTTCAGCTTTAGCATCAGTCCTTCCAATGAACACCCAGGACTGATCTCCTTTAGAATGGACTGGTGGGATCTCCTTGCAGTCCAAAGGACTCTCAAGAGTCTTTTCCAACACCACAGTTCAAAAGCATCAGTTCTTCGGAGCTCAGCTTTCTTCACATAAAGCCTAATAAATCAAATCACAGTTCTGTCTATGGTGAGAATTCTGTCATTTGAAGCATTCAGATTAAAAAACAAAATGTGCTTCCTAAAATGCAAACAGGAAACACATAGTTTTTCAAGGCAGAATCCTGGTGTGTTTTTCTTTAAAGCTATCCTTTTCTACTTCTACCCTCCCCACCAAAGGCAAATAAACTTATATAACTCAATTTTTTAAAATGTCCTTTAAATACTAGCTATAAAATTATGATTAAAGAATAAAAACCATTTAATAGAATATTATTGCTATACCAGATGGACTTTAAAAAGCTGTCTAGAATGAATAATTGCAGATCCTTGGTTGGGGAACTAAGATCTTGCATGCTGCATGGCGTGGCATAAAAAGGGTACATGGCACCACACAAAGAATACAGCCAATATTTTATAACTATAAAAGGGATATATCATTTTAAAATCGTGAATCACTACATTGTATAATAACATAAAATATTGCACTTCAATTAAAAGCTCTTTTTTTAGGAGAGTATATATTAATTTGCATTTATAATCAATATTCTAGTTTTGCTTTAACCATGAAACAGAAAGATTAGCCAGAATCTTCTCTTATGCCCATTGTACACAACAGGTAAATAAATTCAAAACAAATACTACAGAATCGAAAAATGTTCCACTGATGCTTCCTTGGGAAAAAAACCCAAGTTCTACTTCCCTTTAAAAGTATTCAAGGAATAGTAGACACCCTGACCCTGAACTCAACATTCAAAAAACAAAAATCTTGGCATCCGGTCCCATCACTTCACCACAAATAGATGGGAAAACAATGGAAACAGTGACAGACTTTTATTTTCTTGGGCTCCAAAATCACTGCAGATAGTGACTGCAGCTATGAAATTAAAAGACGCTTACTCCTTGGAAGAAAAGCTATGACCAATTTAGATAGCCAACAAAGGTCCGTCTGTCTAGTCAAAGCTATGGTTTTTCCAGTAGTCATGCATGGATGTGAGAGTTGGACCATAAAGAAAGCTGAGCGCCAAAGAATTGATGCTTTTAAATTGTGGTGTTGAAGAAAACTCTTGAGATTCCCTTGGACTGTAAGGAGATCCAGCCAGTCTATCCTAAAGGAAATCAGTCCTGAATATTCATTGGAAGGACTGATGCTGAAGCTGAAACTCTAGTACCTGATACAAAGAACTGACTCACTGGAAAAGACCCTGATGCTGGGAAAGACTGAAGGCAGGAGGAGAAGGGAAAGACGGAGGATAAGATGATTAGATGGCATCACCAACTTGATGGACATGAATTTGAGTAAGCTCCAGGAGTTGGTGATGGACAGGGAAGCCTGGTATGTTGCAGTCCATGGGGTGTCAAAGAGTCAGATACGACTGAGTGACTGAACTGAACTGACCCTGAAAGAATTAAATCTGTATTATTCTTTTTATAGGGCACACAGAATGATTAATGTTAATGATTAATCAAATGATTGTTAATTGTTCAATTTAAAATGCAGCATCACAAATGACTATGATTCTTAAATAAGAATTTGTATTTGCTTAACAATGTAGTAAGTTTGCCAAAAGAGGAAACCTTTAACACCATTCTACTCTGAGCACAACTGGCTTCCAGGGGAAAAAAACAAAACATGCTTCCCAACTCTGAAAGCAAAGGGTAAATCATGTTACTTTGTATCTAAAATAATTCTACTTTCTCCCCCCAAATCAATATATTATACAAAATTTCAACTTTTCAATAATTCTAAAGAATTTATTGTTCAGATTAACCCAAGGCATCTAAATGTAGATCATTTTTGGACTAGGATGTGTCTGTGATCAGTAATTCCCTATTAAGCAGACAAAGGTAGCATTGGTGGAAAATGTCTATAGCTGAAATACAGCCCAACTCCATCAGTATCCCCTCAGCAGGATGAGGGGTACAGACAAGTGCCCTAAGATCTGCAAGAATGAAATCTGGGCTTTTACTACTGCAGTGGAAGAAATTCCCAGGGCTTTGAGAAGTTGGGGTGTTTCAAAGAAAATTCAAAGTTGATATATCACAAGTCTAACAAAATAAAAACCGTTAAATAGTAATAACCTTTCATTACTATGGGGAATTTCTGGAGCTCAGTGGTAAAGAATCCACCTGCATTGTAGGAGATGTGGGTTCTATCCCTGGGTTGGGAAGACCCCATGGAGAAACAAATGGTAACCCACTCTAGTATTCTTGCCTGGGAGATCCCAGGGACAGAGGAGCCTGGCAGGCTACAGTCCATAGGGTCTCAAGAGTTGGATACAACTGAAGCGACTAAACAACTGCTGCTGCTGCTGCTAAGTCGCTTCAGTCGTGTCCGACTCTGTGCGACCCCATCGACAGCAGCCCGCCAGGCTCCCCTGTCCCTGGGATTCTCCAGGCAAGAACACTGGAGTGGGTTGCCATTTCCTTCTCCAGTGCATGAAAGTGAAAAGTGAAAGTTAAGTGAAGTCACTCAGTCGTGTCCGACTCTTCGCGACCCCATGGACTGCAGCCCACCAGGCTCCTCCGCCCATGGGATTTTCCAGGCAAGAGCACTGGAGTGGGCGCCACTGCCTTCTCCACTACTACCTTCATTACTGTGATACAACAGATACACAGGCACTTGCACAGACACTGATAAGGCTCCATACCCCATATATCCAGTATTGGCATCATTCTCTTATTTATTCAATGTTTCTTGCAGACTTATGTATCAGTGTCACAGGACACTTTTAAAACAGACAAGTGTCTGGATACCCAGTCCAGAATTGCTAGATTTAACTCTCTTGGGAAAGAAGGACCCCGATATAAGTATTTTTCTTAAGCTCCTGAAATGGTTCAACAAAACCACTTTAACGTTAGCATTTGGGAATCAGCACGTAAGATCCTTCATCCTAAGAATCATATCTCCAGTTATACTATAGTTTTTGGTTTAAGAAAATTATTAAGAGACAACATATCCTAATCAGATTTGAGGGAGAAATAAAACAATACTTCCAAACATAAAAAATTTGAAAACATGTAAAATTTGTTTAAAAAAAGAAAATGTGTGTATTGATATGCATAGACTATCTCTTGAGAACGACAGAAAAAAGTTGTTAACATTCATTGAGCCTCAGGAAGAGAATTTAGCTGAAGTACAGGGGCAGAAGGTAAATTTTCACTACTGTATTCTTTTGCACTTTTATAAATTTTGAGCCATGTTAATATATTGGAAAAGACCCTGATGCTGGGAAAAATTGAGGGCAAGAGGAGAAGCGGGCAACAGAGAATGAGATGGCTGGATGGTATCACTGACTTAATCGACATGAGTCTGAGCAAACTCAGGGAGACTGTGATGGACAGAGAAGCCTGCTGCTGCAGTTCATGGGGCTGCAAAGAGTCGTACACAACTTAGCGACTGAACCGCCACAATATATTACCTATTAAAAGTAAATAAAAAGATAATTTAGAATAAAGTTTACCTTTGAATGACATGAGTTTGAACTTCACAGGTCCACTTACATGTGGATGTTTTTCAACAGTAAGTACTTTGCATCCTTGGATGTGGAGTCACTAACAGGGAGGAACCACAGATATGAAGAAACCTTTCTTTCTACCAACCTTTGCTTTCAAAATCCTACCTGCCCTTAAAAATCTTCTCAGAGAGGAAGAGATTGGGAGTTTGGGACTGACATCTGTATATCTATTTTAAATATAGCAGTGTGTATCAGAGAAAACCATAATCCAAAAGGATACATGCATCCCAATGTTCATTGCAGCACTATTTACAATAGCCAAGACATGGAAGCAACCTAAATGTCCATCAACAAAGCACTATTTACAATAGCCAAGACATGGAAGCAACCTAAATGCCCATCAACAAAGCACTATTTACAATAGCCAAGACATGGAAGCAACCTAAGTGTCCCTCAACAAAGGAATAAAGAAGATGTGGTACACATATACAATGAAACATCACTCAGCTGTAAAAAAGAGTAAAACAATGCCATTTGCAGCAACATGGATAGACCTAGAGGCTATCATGTTAAGTGAAGTCAGTCAGAGAAGGACAAGTATCACGTGATATCACTCATATGAGGAATCCAATTTTTAAAAAGATACAAATGAACTTATTTACAAAATAAAAGCAGACTTAGAAATATCAAAAACAAACTTATGGTTACCAAAGGGGGAAGATGGGGAGAAGGGATAAATCAGGACCTTGAGATGAATGTACACACAAAACTATAAATATAAGATAAATAATCAACAAGGACCTAGTATATAGCACAAGGAACCCTACCCAATATTCTGTGATAACCTCTAAGAAAAAATAATCTAAAAAAGAATAAATATGTGTATGTGTATAACTGAATCGCTTTGCTGTACACCTGAAACTAACTCAACACTGTAAATAACTATACACCAATACAACTAAAATATTAAAAAAATAAATAAAATAAAATAGATAACCAACAAGGACCTACCATACAACAGAGGGAATGGTGCTCAATATTCTGTAATAATCTAAATGAGAAAAGAATTTGAAAAAGCATAGAAACATATATGTGTGTAACTGAAACACTTTGCTGTATTTCTGAGACTAATACAACATTGTTCATCAACTATGCACCAATATAAAATTTGAAAAAATTTTTAAGTCTCCTCAGATTCTACCTCCTCCATATAGTCTCTTTTAATCTCTGTACTTTGCCCACTACTCATCTGTTAATCAGATGAGCATTAATTAGCCTTCATTTGGGAATATAAATTAATATATCTGCCTTTCTTTTTTAAGCAAACATATCTGAACTCATTATGTCCAAAGGAGTGGTATCCTTCAAAGTCATCACTTTCCATTTAGCGCATCATAAAAATTACTGAGCACCTACCATGTGCAAGGCTCTATGCCAGGTTCCAAGGACCCCAAAATAAAACTGAGTCATTCACAGTCAGTGATGTCCACAGCACCATTCAAATTCTTTTGGAATTGCTTTTTGGATCTGACAGTAAGTAATACATTACAGCCAATCTCACTTTATAGGTAGCTTGTGTCTCCTGCACTGGCAGGCAGATTCTTTACCCCTGAGCCACCAGAGAAGCCCTGCGTAATGTATACTGTTGATTAATTAACATACATAAAATGTAATACAGCCGTTTCTCCTTCACAATTATTCCGTGAGACTCTGCATGGAATTGCAAGATTGCAAGCTGCAAATCACCTGCCTCCTCACCTACACTGACCTGGAGCTGTATTTCTTGAGGATGGTGTCCAAAAGGCCAACAAGCTCTTCAGCATTGATGAACTTCTGTGTGCTGAGAGTGTACATCTTCTCATAGAAGTCTGCGATCTCCGTGCGAGCCTGAACAAAGAAGCAGAGCTGCTCTGACAGGTGGGAAAGGAGCTCTTCCACGTGAGGAGCGGTCCCCCCGAAGGCACCACGGCCAGTCACTACCTTCTTCAGCTCGTTGTGCAGGGAAGTATAGATGGTGCGAATGGAATCCTTCCTGCTGAAGAAAGACTGGCCCCCTGGAAGGCAAATGACAGAAGCAGGTAAGGAAGAGAAACCAGACCCACAAAACGCTTGCCAGCATCCAGAAGGAAACAGTCCAAACCACTGAGCTCAATGATTTTTCATCTACCATATTCTCTGACTTCTACATATTTTGTGATTCATAATTTCACTGGAGAGTAAGTTAAGTGGATGCCTGGTACCACTCGTTTGTGTAGCAATGGACTTGTGTATGATTTTCCTGTTGCCTTGTTGTTTAGCCGCTAAGTCATGTTTGACTCTTGCAACCCCAAGGACTGTAGCCCATTAGACTCCTCTGTCTACGGGATTCTCCAGGCAGGAATGGGCTTCACTGGTGGTATTCTAGGCAAGAATACTGGTGTGAGTTGCCATTTTCTTCTCCAGGGGATCTTCCCAACCCAGGGATCAAACCGAAGTCTCCTGCATTGGCAGGTGGACTCTACCACTGAGTTTTCCTTACCCACATGCCAATCCCACTTCAATGAAGGATTCAGATCTAATTCAGAGGATAGTTAACCTAGCAAGTGACATGAACCTGGTTCTAAAAAGCCATCCTTCCACATTTAGGAATTTAAAACAAAAGAGAATACCCAATTATGAGACACTGTTGTTATTCCTGGTATATCAGAAAACTTCATCTTGGCTTTGGAATTGTATTTTTCTTTTAAGCTATACTAGAAAATGGAAAACACAGCCTACTGGGATCCCAGGAGAAAAAAGGAAATGTTAGTGTTCTTAGCAAGGTTGACACTATAGGTTATATCACAATAAGCACCACACTGTGAATTATTAAGAGTAGGAAGCAATTATAAATAACTGCTGCTATAACTCTGGGGTTCCAAAGGAAATCAGCAAGAAGTAAGGCCAAATACATTCTTTACAACAGTTGAAAAGGTTCCAATGGCATATACATCATTTCTTTACTTCTTATGCATACATGAAAAACTATATTTCTGGGCCCAGTTTCATAGATGTTGTCTTAAGCAATTCTGTACCCCAACAAAGGCTCAGAGGCAAGACATTAGAACAAAAAGAAACAGGGCAGGTTTAAAACAGGAAGTCTTAGGAATATTAAAAATCTCAGAGACAAGGGACAGTTTAAATTCTCTGCTGATAATTCACAGAAAGCTTTAATAAATGAGTTAGTATTCTAAACATACCAGTTAGGAGGGAAAGTTACATATCAAGGCTTTTGTAAAATGTTCTCTTAATGAATGAAACATTTCACAATTCATTGCCTAGTTTGTATTCCAAGAAAGGATTCTTATATCCCTTACTACTATGGCAACTACCTTGCCCCGGTTTATCTGTGACTGTCCAGGTTTTAGTACTAAAAATCTAGCTTCTCAGGAAACCCTTAGTGCCATGTCCTGAAAACCCCCTCAAATTTGAGCAAACCTATGCTGATGGTCAGGCTTTCCTGATAGCTCAGTTGGTAAAGAATCTGTCTGCAATGCAAGAAACCCTGGTTCAATTCCTGGTCGGGAAGATCCGCTGAAGAAGGTACAGGCCACACACTCCAGTATTCTTGGGTGTCCTTTGTGGCTCAGCTGGTAGAGAATCCGTCCGCAATGTGGGTGACCTACGTTCAACCCCTGGGTTGGGAAGATCCCCTGGAGAAGGGAAAGGCTACCCACTCCGGTATTCTGGCCTGGAGGATTCCATGAACTGTATAGTCCATAGGGTTGCAAAGAGTCGGACACAACTGAGCGACTTTCACTTTCATGAGGATGGTCATCCCACTTAACTTCTGATTCCATAGGCAAACTACTGATACTTAAAAAGTGTTTTCTCCAATATACTGCCCAATCACACTGGCTAGCAGTCACATCATTTCTCTTACTAATAGCAGCAAAAACCACATGGTACAGGTGGATCCGCAGGTGGCACCAATGGTAAAGAGCCCATCTGCCAATGCAGGAGACCTAAGAGATGTGGGTTTGATTCCTGGGTCAGGAAGATCCCCTGGAAGAGAGCATGGCAGTCCACTCCAGTATTCTTGCCTGGAGAGTCCCATGGACAGAGAAGCCTGGAGGGCTACAGTCCACAGGGTCTCAAAGAGTTGGACACGACTGAGGTGATTTAGCACACACAGGTGGATCCAACGTTCTATACAGGACTGTATCCTGGAAGGTTTGCCTTCCTTCTCCATCTGTATTCAGTCTAGCTTTGCAGATTTCGTAAAGTGATGGTATGAAATAAATGGACATTTGTGCCAAGGTCTAGGACAAAATCTGTTAGGTTAGGAAGGTAACGAGAGTACTGAGTAAAAGCTGAAAGCTCTAGAAAGCTGAAAGACTTGGTGTCAAATCCCAGCTTCCAAATTTACAAGCTGTGTGACATGCACTCACTTAGCCACTTTGAGCCTTAGTTGTTGTTTTAACATGAAACTAAAAAGACACAATGAAATAACACTTGGTTTGTAACAAGCCTGGAGCAAAGCACATAATCAATAATGCTAATCCCTTTCCCTTTCATTTGGGCTTCCCTTATGGCTCAGCTGGTAAAAATCCACCTGCAATGTCGGAGACCTGGGTTTGATCCCTGGGTTGGGAAGATCCCCTGGAGAAGGGAAAAGCTACCCACTCCAGTATTCTGGCCTGGAGAATTCCATGGACTATTTAGTCCATGGGGTCACAAAGAGTCGGACACGACTGAATGACTTTCACTTTCCTTCCATTTCTAACCGATATAAGAAGCTCTCCCAATAAACACATGAAAGATGCTCAACATCGCTCATTATCAGAGAAATGCAAATTAAAATCTCAATAAGTTATCACCTCACAACATTCTGAATGGCCATTATTAAGAAATCTATAAACAACAAATGCTGGAGAGTATATGGAGAAAAGGGAACCCTCTTGCACAGTTGGTGGGAATGTAAATTGATACAGCCACTATGGAGAACCATAGGGAGACTTCTTAAAACACTAGGAATAAAACTACCATACAACCCAGCAATCCCACTACTGGGCATAGACCCTTAGAAAACCATAATTCAAAAACACACATGGACCCCAGCATTCACTGCAGCACTATGTACAATAGTTACGACATGGAAGCAACCCTAGATAACCATCAACAGATGAATGGATAAAGAAGTTGTGGTACATATACACAATGAAATGCTGTGTGTGTGTGTGCATGTTGTGTTAAGTCGCTTCAGTCACGGCTGACTCTTTGCGACCCTATGGACTAAAACCCACGAGGCTCCCCTGTCCTTGGGGTTTTCCAGGCAAGAATACTGGAGTGGGTTGCCATTTCCTTCTCTAGGGGATCTTCCCCACCCAGGGATCAAACCCACGTCTCTTACGTTCTTGATCACTAGCACTACCTGGGAAGCCCATAAAAAGGAATGATTTTGAGTCAGGTGAACTAAGATGGATGAGTCTATAGTCTGTAATACAGACTGAAGTAAGTTTGAAAGACAAAATCAAATACTGTGTGGGTGCTAAGTCATTTCAGTCGTGTCTGACTCTTTGTGACCAAACGGACCATAGCCTGCCAGACTCCTCTGTCCATGTGACGCTCCAGGCAAAAATACTGGAGTGGGTTGCCATGCCCTCCTCCAGGGGATCTTCCCAACCCAGGGATCAAACTCACTTCTCTTATGTTTCCTACATTGGTAGGGTGTCCTATACCACTAGTGCTGCCTAGGAAGCCCCAAATATCACATATTAACACATAAGTATGGAATCTAGAAAAACAGTACTGATGAACTTACTTGCAGGGCAGGAATCGAGACAAAGACATAGAGAACAAACCTGTGGACACAGCAGGGGAAGGGGAGGGTGGGATGAATTGAGAAAGTAGCATTGTAAAACAGAAAGCTAGTGGGAAGCTGCTGTATAACACAAGGAGCTCAGCCTGCTGCTCCAAGACACTCTTGCGGGGTGGGATGGGGGCTGTGGTGGGAGGGAGGTTCAAGAGGGAGAGGACATACACGTACATAAGCCTGATTCATGTTGTTGTGTGGCAGAAACAAACACAACATTGTAAAGCAATTATCCTCCAATTAAAAACAAAAGAAGCTCAATACTAGAGAGTCAGTTCAGTTCAGTTCAGTTCAGTCGGTCAGTCGTGTCCGACTCTTTGTGACCCCATGAATCGCAGCAGGCCAGGCCTCCCTGTCCATCACCAGCTCCACTACAGAGTCAGGCTTCTGCAACTCTGTGGTCAACTGGGAGCTTCACGTACTGGAAAAAGAACAGCTAGCTACTTGATAGATAACTGGGTTATCTAGGGGGTGTGGAAGGGCTTCCCTGGTGGCTCAGATGGTAAAGAATCCGCCTGCAATGCAGGAGGCCTGGATTCGATCCTTCGGATGGGAAAATCTCCTGAAGAAGGGGACAGCTACCCACTCCTTCTTGCCTGGAGAATTCCATGAACAGAGGAGCCCGGCAGGCTAAAGTTCATGAGGTCGCAAAGAGTTGGACACGACTGAGCAACTGAACACGCACATACGCATTTGATGTGGAAACACCACATAGATATAAAGAATACCTTTTAAAGCTTATTAATAAACATACATTACTAGTATGTGAAATCAAGCTAACTGACACTTTAAGAAAAGGAAAGACCACCAATTCATTTCTTTTAAACAGGTCTTTTTTCTCAAAGCTCTCAGGAGCGCAAGCCTATCTGGTGACTGTCCTGCTAAAGAATGGGAAGCCCAGGTGGCTCCGTGGTAAAGAACCCACTTGCCAATGCAGGAAACTCTCGGGGTTCAATCCCTGGGTGGGGAAGATCCCCTAGAGAAAGAAACCCGCTCCAGTATTCTTGCCTGGAACATTCCATGGACAGAGGAGCCTGGCAGGCTACAGTTTAGGGGGTTGCAAAGAGTCAGACATGACGAGCACATATACACACACACAGACTGGAATATCCAGTGGGGAGTGGCCTTTCTTCATGCTGGGAAACAAGGAACCAGAGACACCAGACTTCTTTGTTGTCTCAGTTTTTTGCATTTACAAAACACAATTATTTTGAATTATTTCTAGAAGTCTATTTTCATGAAAGCTCATTATTTTTTGAGATTTCAACAGTCTATCTCATGTCATGAAATTTCAAGTAGCAAGTACATTAAAGGAGCATGCAAAATTTCTAAGCATATTTTAATCCACAACTTCTTGCTAATGATAATCTTTAAACATCGGTTCTTAAGTCATTTTCTACCATGGTAACTTCCAGCAACCAGATGTCGAGGAAGCTCTCCAACAACAAAACAAAGGGGAGAAAAGTATGACCTTCTAAAGCCCTCCACAAGTGATAGACAGAGTGAAGGAGCAAAGTAGGTAATTAAATAGTTAAAACCACTAGGTGATTATAAGCAGAAAAATATGGGAAACTCTTGTAAGTTACTGATTATTCAAAGAAGTAGGTTAGCTTAACTACAAAACCAAGCAGGCTTGCTTAGCAACAAAATCATGCTGCAGAAGCATGAGACATTCCCCCAAACCATAAAACAATGGAGGCGTGAGACTCACATATTGCCCAGTGAGTTCAGTAAGTTAATGATCACCACTTTGACACACTCTCTGACACATGAAAAACAATGATTTGTGGACCTAGCTTGACCATGTTTGGACAAGAAAACTCCCCTGCCCAACCTGGAGGAGGAGCCGATGATGGAAGCATGACGTCTACTCAAGGAAGACAAGGAAGTTCTTCTCCTTGCTACTCTTCCTTTGATTATAAATCTATAACTCAGTTAAGTTCACAAGGGGCAGCTTTTCTCACCCACCCGCTTGTAAGCCTCACAAGAGTCCTATTCTTATAAATCACTTCTTATCTCTCACTTTGCTCTTGTTGAGTTCTCCGTGCTGAGACATAAAGCACTGTGGTACGAGAACTCTTTGGAGCCCCCGTAAATGACACCAGTTGGTTTCGGTTTCACGGGTATTAAGTCACCATATTTTCTTTTCCCAAATATGTATATTCTTCCCTCAGAGTATGGAAAAGTCTATAAGATAAGCACTTGCCCCAGAGTTCTTCAACTGACCAAAACAGGAACAGAAGGCTCCCTGTCAGTTCTGTCCTTC
The DNA here is from genome assembly GCA_006410935.1 of Redunca redunca. Lineage (NCBI taxonomy): Eukaryota > Metazoa > Chordata > Mammalia > Artiodactyla > Bovidae > Redunca > Redunca redunca. The sequence continues at coordinate 379,475 of SJYQ01094324.1, forward strand.
GTCTAAAGTCCCATCCTTTCACTCACAATCAGGATTCACCACTAAGGCCTCCAATAAACAGTCACAAAAGTAGGGTCAAAAAGATTCACTTTTTAAAACCATGCTTTCTACATGTTCAAAAGGTACACATAAACTTTTTGTTTTGCTTTTTAAAGAAACCCAGATAAGTATTCTAAATAGAAAAGTAGTTGAAGGACATGGGACTGTGTTAAGTGGCAACACAAAAATTTTCCCAAGTTTTTAAGAAAATGGGAGCGTTGACTCAATAATCAAGAAGTCATATTTTAAGCACGGTGATACCACAAACATTCCCATGCCAAAAAACCATAAGTTATTTGCCGAGTTAAAATTTTACATCTGGAACCTACATTTACTGTACATGGGAATAAGTTATGAGGCATTAAACATTTATTCTGAAATGACAGATCAGCTGGGAGCCTCAATAGCCCTGAGGATGTTTCATAGTGTAAATTGCTCTGTGGATCAATTTCAAAGCACAGCCCTCAGGCTCACCCATGCAAGCTGGGGTCCTTGCAGAACTAATCACTTTACATAAGAGCCACTTCACAGAATCCAAGTCAGAGACAGTGATGGCCTTGTGCATGTTCTTATGCACATCAAGCACATAAAGCCAGGCACATACAATGTAAACTAGAGTAGATTTCGTTCTTTTTTTTTTTTTAGAAATCTACTTTAGACTGGATTTCTTAACTGAGGTCTATACACAGGACACGACTGAAGCGACTTAGCAGCAGCAGCAGCAGCATACATAGGCTATGGGTTTCCCAGGTGGTTCAGCAGGTAAAGAATCTGCTTGAAGATGTGGTTTCAGTCCCTGGGTCAGAATGGCAACCCACTCCAGTATTCTTGCCTGGGAAATCCCATGGACAGAGGAGCCTAGCAAGCTAGGGTCCATGAGATAGAAAGAGTTGGACGTGATTCAGCAACTAACGGAGAAGGCAATGGCATCTCACTCCAGTACTCTTGCCTGGAAAATCCCATGGATGGAGGAGCCTGGTGGGCCATAGTCCATGGGGCCACTAAGAGTCGTACATGACTGAGCAACTTCACTTTCACTTTTCACTTTCATGCATTGGAGAAGGAAATGGCAACCCACTCCAGTGTTCTTGTCTGGAGAATCCCAGGGACAGGGGAGCCTGGTGGGCTGCCGTCTATGGGGTCACATAGAGTCAGACACAACTGAAGCGACTTAGCAGCAGCGGCAGCAACTAAACAATAACAACAACATACATAGGCTTTAGGAAATCTGACTGAATATTTTCAGGTTATATGCAAAACTGTATTACACATATATTTTTCTGGGGAGTGAGGCCACAGGTTACCAAATTCTCATAGGTGAGCTAAAAGAAAAAACCTAAGAAACGTGACCCTGGGATCAGTTACCAATCTTCATGAGGTAGGGGAATCTAAAAACACCAAAACTGCCAGAGAATTACCCACCATCAATTTTATAGCCAGGATCGTCTCCATTTTCATATATACATAATAATATGTAAGTTACATAATACATAGTATGTAAATTACAATACATCTACAATCTTTTATAAATCATATGGTTACAAACACAATCTGACAGTTCAAAGGCAGGTATTCTGGTACAGGCTCTGTCACCTACTCACACAACTTCACACACACACACAATTTGCCAATCCGTAGAAAGGGAATTACAATAATGCAACAGCAATTGTGAATTTATGAAAAGTGCTATTGTAGGAAAGGAGGAAAAAATACAGAAGGTGAAACTACCTGACTAATTCTTGCTGACAAGTACGCACACTAAATAACAAGATACTGTTTGAAAAGCTAAAGCAAAGATCTCAGAAAGTCCCGCCCCTTGGGTATTTACAGAAAGCAAGATATACAGGGTCACCTTCTGGCAATATAAAGAAAGTGGGGGAAAAAACTCAAACTGGAATCTGCACTCAGTTGTAGTTTTCTATTTTATATTGTACACATGTCCTTCATTCATACCAGACCCTGTGCCTCTGATATTAAAGGGTCTAAAACAGGCCAAAGCACTGAAAAGACTCTTAAAAACTCTGGAATTCATAATATCGGTAATTATTAGTAGTAACACTTTATATGTATAGCCTTTGGCTTTCACATATATTATTTCTTTCTGATCTACTCATATTGTTTGTTTCCACTAGTGAAAATCAGCTGAATCAGCTCCTGCATTTGATTTTCAGGGGCAAGATTTATCATGGGATGATAAGCGTGTTTACCATTTTCTCTGTAAGACCCCTTCTGTTAGAGTTAGGCATATTTCTTGCCTTTCCTGTCCAGTATTCTTTTTTTTTTCTTCATTCATTAAATGTTTATTGAGGGTCTACGAAGACGGGGTAGGTCTCCATCTGTAATTCTCCCGGGCCTTAGCCTTAAGAGGCCAGACAATAGTGTTTATTAATTCTAACTAGGTTGTACTGCCAAGTTTTGCTCCTCTCGCCGCAGTGTCACTGGTTAAAGAGCGAGTTTGCGTAACTTCTCACTTATGGCACCAATCCATGCATGGGAAAAATGGATACAGCCATCCTTTTGGAGCACAGCCCTGCAAAGAACATCCACCCAGTTGGCCAATCTAACTGCCGCGCAGGCCCGTGGGCGGGGTTTGTGGAGGCCGAGGGAAGGAAGGGATCGGTGGGAGGAGACCTGGGAGTGCAGAGTTGAGCCAGTGGCTACGAGTGACAGAGACTGGGAACCCAAGCCACTGCCGATCGGGGAATATACTCCCTTTCCTTCCTCCTCCAGGGGCACCGGGGGGCGGGGCGGAGGTACCTAGTTTCTGCCCCAAGTAGGTGAGGCTGTGATAGACCTTCTCGGCCGCGGCCAGGTGGGCCAATGCCGCCAGCAGCGACAGCCAGCTGCCCCCCGCGCTCTTGTTGGCCTCTCGTTCCTTCTCGACATTGTCCTTGGCCTTGTCGTAAGAGAAGATACCCAGATGAGAGAAGAACGTCTCCAGCACCGCCTGTTCCACCGGGACCGGGGCGGCCAGCGGGATAGACTCCCCCATGCGAGCTGCCTTCCAGCTCCACCCACGTGGCTCGCCTCTCCCTCGCACTTCCGGGTTCTCAGGGAACGTGCGCACGAGCGTGCGTGCGCGTAACCGCCACAAGCGGCGGGCTCGTGAGCGCGCTGCTCCCTGGACAGAGCCGGGGCCTCAGAGAGGACGAGGATAAGAGTTCAGGCGAGAGACGGGTGACCGCCCCTCAGCTCCTGAGCCGCTTCGGTGCTTCCGTTCCCGCAGCTCTGACTATTCGGACCCTCAGGGCAGAGCGCTAGGCGGCCAACTCGCTGCTCCGTGGAGCTGACGTTCAGAGGTGAGCTGAGAGGCCCCTCCCTGTGAGACTGCGTCAGTGCTGATGACGTCACGTTTACTTGACGTCAGTAGTTCTTGTGCTAACATCTGGCCTGGGCTCCACGGAGCCTGAGGCGCAGGGCTAGGAATTGAGACTGGGGCCTGTAAGTGTGCTGGCTGTCATAACAAGGACTCCGTAGTCATTGCTTTCAAACCAACCCCAGTAAGTGGTTTATAGAAGCCTCACGTGGGTAAAAGTTTACTTATTTTCCTCATGTCTGATTTTCACCCCGTCAATCACACGAGTTAATTCTCGCCTCTGTGGGGTTCTAGTCATCTCAAGTTCGTGCTAACGAAAGGGCTTCCGAGCAAAGCTGCTCCTGGGCGTGGCCATACTTCATTAGGCTTTCTTAAAAAGTTCTCAGAATGAAGTCTACCTTAATGTAACTTCTGTTAAAGAATCTGAATTGATCGACTTTGCCATTCAGGTTAATTGCAAATTTTTCTGACATTTAAGAAACTCCATAACCCAGCTCATGTGTACCCCTGCTTGAGACACTACCCACTGCTCACTTAGCTTTTTCTTTTCTCTTTCCTTGTACATGCTTATTTTATTTATTTTATACTATTTAGTTATATTGTGTTTAGTCACATAAATTTACATGTCTTTTTCCTCTACGAAGTGATGATTTCCCTAAAGCAGAATCTCGGGTTCACTAACTTTTATAATCTTTTCATCATGGACGGCACAATGATGTTCCTTAGTCAAATAAGGGACTTGCCTGTTTTCATTTTGTTGGCCAAATGTTCTGCCATTGTTACCTTTTAATATAACAAATCCATAATTTGATTTTAATGAATATATAGTGCATCTGTTGCTTGCTCTCAAGAATATAATTGAGTAAGATCAACTCTGTTAACTGATACGAGGCAGAATTTTATATGTTATAAAGGTAAAAAGGGAGGCAGCAGTGGTGTCTTTTTGGAAGAATCAAGGCTTCCTGGAAGACAATGTGATGGGTCTAAATGAATGAGTAGAAAAGTAAGTAATCAAAAAAAAAAAAAAAATGTAGTACTAGCCCCAAAACCAAAAGACAGTGAAAAACAGTTTTAAAGTCATAAACATTCTCAAGATATGTAAGAATTCTTTAAGTGGTAAAGGTAGCATCATAGATGAGTGGGGAAAGGAAAACTCAATTAATGGTGAAGGAGACTTGATTATGGGGAAGAAAAAAAACTTTCCCCGTGTATCCTACCTACAACAAAAAATAATTGCATGTGTAAAAAACAAAATCGTAAACAAACTAGAAAGAAATACAAGTGAAAATTTAATTGATCTAGAAATAAATAATTATGAAAGAATTGGAAGAAATTACAATTACAAGAAGGGATTGAATTGTTTGTAAAAATTTCAAGAAAACACAGTGCCATCTTTTGTAACTGTATGTCAGGCAGAGATCTGATATGCTTAACATTTTCAAGATCTAGTCATCAGAGAAATGCAGATTATTATATTTTGCACCTACCAGATTTTGTAAAAATCTTTTTTTATGTGTTGGTAAACATGCAGGGACTCTGTTCTTATACCTTACAGATGGGAATGTAACTTGGTATGACCTTCCTGGAAAACATTTGGCAATATATATTAAGGTTGTATGTTAGTCGCTCAGTCGTGTCCAGCTCTTTGTGACCCCATGGACTGTAGCCTGCCAGGCTCCTCTGTCCATGGACTTCTTCAGGCAAGAATACTGGAGTGGGATGCCATTTCCTTCTCCAATATATTAAGGTTAAATGAGAGTGTATGCACAGTGTCTAAAACACTAAGACAGAGTAGATGCTTAATAAATATTAGTTAACACTTATTGTTACTATTGTTGCTTTTATCATTCACTACATCCAACCTTTTTATCAGCAGAGCACCTAGAATAATACCTTGAACTTATCAAATTTAATAATAGCCAATTATTTTACCTGCAAAAGAGTTTACTCAGAAATAGCCAAAGGAATTGCAATTCAGGTAATGGAAACTATGGTGGACCACAAGCAAGTCCAGAGAACATGGAAGGGCTTCCCTGGTGGCTTAGATGGTAAAGAATTTACCTGCAATGCAGGCGGCCTGGGTTTGATCCTTAGGACAGGAAGATCCCATGGAGAAGGGAATGGCTACCCACTTCAGTACTCTTGCCTGGAGAATTCCATGGACAGAGGAGCCTGGCGGGCTACGGTCCACGGGGTTGCAAAGAGTTGGACACAACTGAGCGACTGAACTGAACTGAACTGAAGGGGCTGTCATAACTAAATAGTTCTCAGGAGAAAGCAGGGAGTTCAAAGTATGGCCTATGGAGGCTTTTCATTGTTTGTGGTGCTACAGTCTTTGATTGCCCAGTGGTTGGCCAGAAAGATGGTTTTCTTCCTGCTAAATAGTAAAGTAGGCAGTACCTTCCTGTGGGAAGAGGTAAGGGTATGTCTCTTATAGTTTGGAGTAACTGATGATGCACAGCTATGAGAGCTCTCCCTACAGACATGTTCTGACTCCAGCTTCAGCTGAGGTTCTTTATTTCTACAAACTTAATGGGTGTTTATTAATGTCTATTTACATTTGATTGGCTGATTCTCCTTGTCTTACAGGAATTTTGTAGGAAAAAGATACTGAGTCAGTGACATGATAGGCTATTAAAACATTGATGCTGTAAAGATACAAGTTACCTTAAAGGATCATCTGGTTCAGTCTATTAGCAAAACACTCTGGACAGTAGCAATAAATGTTTGCTGTTGACGATATGCTTGCCATCTACTGCTGCAGATTAAATAACCCCGAAACTAAGTGACAAAATTTTGTTGTTGTTGTTGTTCAGTCACTAAGTCGTGTTCAACTCTTTACAATCCCATGGACTGTTGCTTCTTGACCTGCATACAGGTTTCTCAGGAGACAGGTAAGGTGGTCTGATATTACCATCTCTTGAAGAATTTTTCACAGTTTGTTGTGATCCACATAGTCAGTAAAGCAGAAGTAGATGTTTTTCTGGAATTCCCTCCCTTTCTCTACTACTACTACTAAGTCACTTCAGTCGTATCCGACTCTATTTGACCCCATAGACGGCAGCCCACGAAGCTCCCCCATCCCTGGGATTCTCCAGGCAAGAACACGAGTGGGTTGCCATTTCCTTCTCCAATGCATGAAAGTGAAAAGTGAAAGTGAAGTCGCTCAGTCATGTCCGACTCTTAGCAGTCCCATGGACTGCAGCCTACCAGGCTCCTCCGTCCATGGGATTTCCCAGGTAAGAGTACTGGAGTGGGGTGCCATTACCTTCCTTTCTCTATGATCCAACAAATGTTGGCAGTTTGATCTCTGGTTCCTCTGCCTTTTCTCAACCCAGCTTGTACATCTGGAAGTTCTCAGTTCACATACTACTGAATCCTAGCTTGAAGGATTTTGAGCATTACCTTGCTAGCACTTGAAATGAGTGGTAGTTTGAACATTCTTTAGCATTGCCCTTCTTTGGGACTGGAATGAAAATTGACCTTTTCCAGTCCTGTAGCCACTGCTGAGTTTTCTAAGTTTGCTGATTTATTGAGTGCAGCACTTTAACAGTATCCTTTTTTAGGATTTTAAATAGCTGAAGTGGAATTACATCACCTCTACTAGCTTTGTTCATAGTAATGCTTTGTAAGGTCCACTTGACTTCACACTCCAAGATATCTGACTCTAGGTAGTGACCACACCATCATGGTTATCTGGGTCATTAATACTTTTTGATACAGTTCTGTGTATTCTTGCCACCTCTTCTTAATCTCTTCTGCTTCTGTTAGGTCCTTACCCTTTCTGTCCTTTATCTTGTATATCAAATAACCCCAAAACTTAGTGACTTAAGAGAGTAAAAATCATGTATGGCCTCTCACAATTTCTGTGAGTCAGGAATTCAAGAGTGTCTCAATTGGGCATTTCTGTTTAGTGTTTCATAAGGTTACAGTCCAATGTTGGCTAGGGTTGTGGTCATCTAAAGACTTATTTGAAGCTGGAGAGGCTGCTTTCAAAGTGACTGTCTTCACATGTCCAGCAGGTTGTCACAGACTGTTGGCCACATGGGTCTCTCCATGTGATGGCTTGAGTGTCCTGCTCACAGCATGGCCACTGGCTTATCCTGGAGCGTGTGATCAATCTGATAGACCAAAGCAGAAGCTGCACGACTTTTTATGACATAACCTTGGAAGTCACACTCGGCCCCGTTCAAGGCCATCCCTGATTGAATTTGGGCAGACTAGGGAAGTGCACAAAGGCTAGGCAGTAAGGTTCAAAGGAGGCCACCCTGGAAGCTACCACAGATGACGATGACATTTCCAGCATGGAGAATTATCTATTTTCGTGAAAATATCTAAGGATGGAAGCTCTTAACTGATCCTTTTTAGTAATATTGCTTAAGAAGTTGTCCCTTAATTTCAGCCCTAATCTTTCCTGTTAAGTCTAGGAAAGACTGTTATGCCCAGAGTCCGAGTCCCCAGAACTGAGAGAATAAGATGTCCACAGCAATGCAAAAGCATAAAGGGATTTATTGCTAGCTCAAGCCAGGTCCCAAGTCTTACCCAGCACAGTGGGATCCGACAAGGGCCCCAAGCTCTGACTCACAGCTGCTTATATACAGGCAGTCCTGCGGGTTAGTTGGCATTACATGATTGGTTAACTGGTGCGCGCGCAAGCGCAAATTTCAAATCTCACGACTCGTCTTGATTGATCGGACACTGAGGGGGACCTCCCTGATTGGCTAGGGCTATCCGGAAGTCCGGGAAAGAGGAGGACCTCCCTGATTGGTCGAGCTACACAGCCTGCGGGAGTTCCAGTGCCTCAGCTTTCCTAGAGACTAAACCTCAGGCCTGCCCCTTAGAGCCTGTCCTGGCTCCAGTTTGGTCCTAACAAAGACCACTGATTTGATGCTGCTCTTTACAGAGTCTTTGAAATATCCCTACTGACAATGGCAGTGACAAAACTATTTTAGTGATAACAACCCATTTTGGGGGCAAAATGATATTTAAAATGGGCAAGACATTCATTCATTTATCCAAGCATTTTTTTTTATTCATTTGATAAACAGTTGATTAATTTTTGTGTGTGTGTTGTAAATACATATAAAAGAACATATACCAAAAATAATTTTACAGTTTAATGATTATTCCAGTTAATTCCTACCCCAGTTTTTAAGTATTTCAGCTTACTTTCTTTTTGCTGATTTGTTTTCTTGACTTTCACTTTCACTTTTTTCACTTTCCTTGACATTATACTAATGTAATAGTAAAATTGTTATTGATTTAGCACTTACTATATACCACCTCTTTAACGTATGGCTAATCTTCCAACAAATCTTCACAGCAGGTGTAGTTATCACCATCTGATTACAGAGAATTTAAGTAATTTCTTCAAAGTACTCACAGCCAGTAACTGGCAGGGCGAGATGCAAACCAGTATCTGTCTCTCTTTTCTTTATAATTTGTGAGTTATCCCCTTATGCATATGCCTCCCACCTAAGAGGTAAGAGACTTCCACATTGTTACTCAGGCATTTTCAAATTGTTTCTGCATTTATCTCCGTTTATAGTATGGTTGAGAGGTCTGATTTCAATGAGAAGTCTTTCTTAATTTACCAAGAAGAACCAGATATTTGATATGGAACAACCTCTTTCACTTTCTCCTTAGATTATTTACTAAAAAATACCATACAGTTAACAATATATGGCTTGTTAGCACCTAACTTTCAATTAAATTACTTTCCCTGTTGTATATTTTAAAAATCTGACCAATAACAGCCCCCCCTTATTTTTACACTTAATTAGCTCTTGCCATTTTGTCTTTTTACCCATAAATATAATATGATTTTGAAGTTATAAGGTGGAAATTATACAGGGTAATGAGTTGAAAAAGAAAACCAAACTTCAAGAGCGAAAGCATATTTTAAATCTGTGCTCTAAATAACCATTGCCTAGAATTGATACGGAGCTGCACTGTGCAGTATGGCAGTCACTAGCAATATGTGGCTGTTTACATTTCAATGAGTTGAAACTAAATAAAATTTAAAATTTGGCTCTTCATTTGCCTTAGTTACACTTCAAATGCTTAGCAGCCACCCATGGCTAGTAGCTACTGTATTGGAGAGCACAGACACTGAATTTTTTTTTTTTTTTGCCTGTGCCTTGCGGTGTGCAGGATCTTAGTTCCAACCAGGGGTGGAAACTGTAACCCCAACATTGGGAGTTCGGCGTCTTACCCACTGGACCACCAAGGAAGTCCCTAAAATATCTGTCATCACACAAAGTTCTGTTGAACATGCTGGAAAAAAACAATGTCATAAGAAGTAATTTCACAGATTAAAAAAAATAAGCCAAAAGGAAAAGTACAGAAGTTCTATTATTTTAATCATATTTCATACTTTCTTCTTGATTTTCTCCATATTTATGTTTTCTCTTTAAAATGTTATGTGTACATACATATATATATATATATCTCAGTTCAGTTCAGTTCCTCAATTGTGTCTGACTCTGAGACCCCATGGACTGCAGCACACCAGGCTTCTCTGTCCATCACCAACTCCCAGAGCTTACTCAAACTCATGTCCGTAGAATCAGTGATGCCATCCAACCATCTTATCCTCTGTCACCCCTTCTCCTCCCACCTTCAATCTTTCCCAGTATCGGGGTGTTTTCCAGTGAGTTGGTTTTCTGCATCAGGTAGCCAAAATATTGGAGTTTTAGCTTCACCATCAGTCCTTCCAATGAATATTCAGGACTGATTTCCTTTAGGATGGACTGGTTAGATCTCTTTGCAGTCCAAGGGACTCTTAAAATTCTTCTCCAACACCACAGTTCAAAAGCATCAATTCTTCTGCGCTCAGCTTTCTTTATAGTCCAACTCTCACATCCATACATAACTTCTGGAAACACCATAGCTTTGACTAGACAAACCTTTGTTGGCAAAGTAATGTCTCTGCTTTTGAATATGTTGTTTAGGTTGGTCATAGCTTTTCTTCCAAGGAGCAAGCATCTTTTAATTTCATGGCTGCAGTCACCATCTGCAGCGATTTTAGAGCCAAAAAAAAATAAAGTCTGTCACTGTTTCCCCATCTATTTGCCATGAAGTGATGGGACCAGATGCCATAATCTTAGTTTTTTGAATGTTTAATTTTAAGCCAACTTTTTCACTCTCCTCTTTCTCTTTCATCAAGAGGTTCATTTATTTCTTCTTTGCTTTCTGTCATCAGGGTGGTGTCATCTGCATATCTGCGGTTATTGATATTTCTCCCGGCAATCTTGATTCCAGCTTGTGCTTCCTCCAGCCCAGTGTTTCTCATAATGTACTCTGCGTATAAGTTAAAGAAGCAGGGTGACAATATACAGCCTTGATGTACTCTTTTCCTATTTGGAACCAGTCTGTTGTTCCATGTTCAGTTCTAACTGTTGCTTCCTGACATGTACACAGATTTCTCAAGAGGCAGGTCAGGTGGTCTGGTATTCCCATCTCTTTCAGAATTTTCCACAGTTGATTGTGATCCACACAGTCAAAGGCTTTGGCACAGTCAATAAAGCAGAAATAGATGTTTTTCTGGAACTCTCTTGCTTTTTTGATGATCCAGCAGATGCTGGCAATTTGCTCTCTGGTTCCTCTGCCTTTTCTAAAACCAGCTTGAACATCAGGGAGTTCACGGTTCACGTATTGCTGAAGCCTGGCTTGGAGAATTTTGAGCATTACTTTACTAGCATGTGAGATGAGTGCAATTGTGCGGTAGTTTGAGCATTCTTTTGCATTGCCTTTCTTTGGGATTGGAATGAAAACTGACCTTTTCCAGTACTGTGGCCACTGCTGAGTTTTCCAAATTTGCTGGCACATTGACTGCAGCCCTTTCACAGCATTATCTTTTAGGATTTGAAATAGCTCAACTGGAATTCCATCACCTCCACTAGCTTTGTTCGTAGTGATGCGTCCTAAGGCCCATTGACTTCGCATTCTGGCTCTAGGTGAGTGATCACACCATCATGGTTATCTGGGTCATAAAAATCTTTTTTGTATAGTTCTTCTGTGTATTCTTGCCACCTCTTAATATTTTCTGCTTCTCTTAGGTCCATACCGTTTTTGTCCTTTATTGTGCTCATCTTTGCATGAAATGTTCCCTTGGTATCTCTAATTTTCTTGAAGAGATCTCTAGTCTTTCCTATTCTGTTGTTTTCCTCTGTTTCTCTGCATTGATCGCTGAAGAAGGCTTTCTTACCTCTCCTTGCTGTTCTCTGGAACTATGCATTTAAATGGATATATCTTTCATTTTCTCCTTTGCCTTTAGCTTCTCTTCTTTTCTTAGCTATTCACACACACAAAATAATTACAGCTAAATTTATTGAGTACTTAATAAATTCCAGGAACTGTACTAAGGGCCTTCTGTGTATTAGCTCATTTAGTCCTTAGAACAATGTTATTTTCAGTATGGAAAATATTTTTAAAAGAGAGAAAACCAACCTTAATCTGCAAACCCAGAGGTAATCACTGTTGACATTTCTTGTGGACACTGTGGTATGCTGCCTGGAGCTCAGGATACAGCTGCCAGGAATCTTGGCTGCTGATGACTCACAGGTGAGTTGTTCTCCTTCTGTGAAAGCAACTGCCTCACACTAGGTTACATCCCCTCCCTGGAGACAGCCCACATCCCATGACTGGTCACTTGTAAAGGTACAAGGCACAGTCCCTCAAAGATAAATAGTTGCTTATTTAAAAAAAAAAGGGGGGGTTCAATGTGGGCTAGATCGCTGGTGGGAGATCCTGCATGCTGCAACTAAGACCCAATGCAGCCAAATAAATTTTTAAAAAAGGTACAAGGGACAGTCTGAGACATGCAGCTTGAGAACTCACCTCTTACACAAAGCTCTGTGCCTTCTGTCCTGTGGTTCACCCTCTCCCGCTGCCCAGTCCTGCCTCCCCTACAGGCGCTGCCTCTCAGAGTATTCTGTGCTAAACCACCTGCATGCAAATCTCTGCCCCAGAGTCGCTTTCCTGAAAAACCCAACCTCAGTCAACATTTCAGAGGATCAGTTCCAGCTTTTTTATTTTTGCATATATTTATGTAACTTTTAAAAACCTATCCAAACTTAGGTCACCCCAACATCTTTGATGTTTTCTTATGTATTGTTTTGTATGTTAACTTTTAGATGATAACATTTTATGAATCATTTTGCATGCCACTAAGTATTTTTTTACACCACAGTTTGTAACAGCTCCCCGGGACTCATGTAATACATTATACTCAGTCTTACATTCTTGAATATTTTGGTGTTTCCTGGTTTTCATTGTGGCAAACCCTGTAACTTAGACCAACATTCATCCCCAACTTCTCTCTCACTTGCCTGCCTCTGGGATGGGAAAACCAAATATTCCCATGTATTTTGTTTTCCTAACCTTGCTGCTGCTGCTGCTGCTGCTGCTGCTGCTGCTGCTAAGTCACTCCAGTCATGTCCGACTCTGTGCGACCCCATAGACAGCAGCCCACCAGGCTCCCCCGTCCCTGGGATTCTCCAGGCAAGAACACTGGAGTGGGTTGCCATTTCCTTCTCCAATGCAGGAAAGTGAAAAGTGAAAGTGAAGTCGCTCAGTCGTGTCTGACTCTTAGCAATCCCATGGACTGCAGCCTACCAGGCTCCTCCGTCCATGTGACTTCCCAGGCAAGAGTACTAGAGTGGGTTGCCACTGCCTTCTCCTCCTAACCTTGCTAGGAGTGGTGTAAATTCCAGCCTTTGAGAAGTCAGCTGAAGATTTCTGAAGTTGAAGGGAAGTTCCAGGAAACCTTTTGCCTTCCAAATAAAATTGCACAGCCAAAAATGGTATCTCTTCCCTGTTCTCTCTGCTTGGTAAGGAATAGGATGTCTGGAGCTGTGGTAGCCATCTTTCATCCGTGAGTGAAAAGTCAAGAAAATGAAGGGCTTCTGGCCTTAAGATCATTGGACATTTAAAGCAAGGGACTTCCCCAATGCAAGGGCTGTCAGTTCAATCCCTGGTTGAAGATCTTGCGTACTGCAAATAAGACCCAATGCAGCCAAAATAATTTTTTTAATTTATTTTTTTTTATTTTATTGTATTGGTTTTGCCATACATCAACATGAATCCGCCACTAAAATAAATTTTTTAAAAAAGCAACTACCTATCTCTGGATTTCTCATTATGATGAGGAAAAAAAACTGTATTTTTTAAAATGTGCTTATGTTTGGATTTTCTGTTACTTATAGCTGGAATAATTTATAAATGTCACTGTCCTTGATGTTCATGATTAGAAGTAATACAGTGATAAACACTTGAATAACAATGTTTTAACATAAAATTCAGGGGAGAAGAATCAGGATCCTTTTCTTCCAGTGTTTCTTCTTTTTGACCTTGTGCAGCTCTGTCCTAATCATCCTGTTTTCCTTTTCTTGTGAGGACCAGAAAAATAAGGCATGTAAGGCTTCCTAAAGTCTTTCAAAAGGCAATAGTAGTTAGGAAAGGAAATAGACCTTTTGTAGATCATAATCATATCTCTTCAAATGGGATATTTTAGCAAAGACAGCATGCCATTGAGTTCATACCCACTACTACAGAATCAGCAAGAGTTTTTTTGGAGCAGGTGTTGCATGAACTGGGTTGCGTTAAGTAATGCATTAATTTTCTCTGTGTGCTGTGCTTAGTTGTTCAGTCATGTCCGACTCTTTGCGACCCCATGGACTGTAGCCCGTCATGCTCCTCTGTCCATGGGGATTCTCCAGGCAAGAATACTGGAGTGGGTTGCCATGCCCTCCTCCAGCAGATCTTCCCAACCTAGGAATCAATCCCAGGTCTCCCGCATTGTAGGCAGATTCTTTACCATCTGAGTCATGCTGCTGCTGCTTGCTAAGTGGCTTCAGTTGTGTCCGACTCTGTGTGATCCCATAGACGGCAGCCCACCAGGCGCCCCGTCCCTGGGATTCTCCAGGCAAGAACACTGGAGTGGGTTGCCATTTCCTTCTCTAATGCATGAAAGTGACAAGTGAAAGTGAAGTTGCTCAGTCGTGTCCGACTCTTAGCAACCCCATGGACTGTAGCCCACCAGGCTCCTCCATCCATGGGATTTCCCAGGCAAGAATACTGGAGTGGGGTGCCATCGCCTTCTCTGTCTGAGCCATGAGGGAAGCCCAATTTTCTGTATATTTGCCTGGAAGTCATTAAGGTCTCTAAGGTTGGAATATTTTATCCTTTGAGGATAAACAGAATCAAAGAAGATGAACTGTACTACTGATTGAAGTGAAAGGAGCAGTGCTAAATTACAAAACAGATGTGGAGATTGTGTTTGAGTTCAGCTTTCTAGTGGCAGGCACTTGACATTGGCAAAACCTAAATCTAGTGAGTCTACCTCCATGACTCCCACTTACCCAGTCTTAAGGCTGTTTCTAATTCGACAGCCATAGAAACCTCAGCTGGCTGGTTTGGGTTCAAAGCATGAGGATACTTTACAGGTCTCAGGGAATCAGTATCTAAGACCTGGGGTGTCAAAGATAGAGACGCTCTAGCTCATTCCCACTAGTGTCTTTAGGATGGAAGATGGCTCTAGATCTGGCCCAACTGCCAGCAAGTTGCTGCAGACTAGACTTCCATTCATGAGCATGTACTAAAACTGGCCTGGCAAAAGCAGCAGAGTGAAAAGGCAGCCTAAGGAAATCATATATCTAATAAGGAGATAATATTCAGGATTTATAAGGAACTCTTACAACTCAACAACATCAAATAGAATCCACTTTAAAAATGAGCAAGGAAAAAAAAAATGGGCAAGAAGATACACAAATGGCCAAAAAGCATATAAAAAGATGCTTAACATCGCTAATGATTAGAGGAATGCAAATCAAAATGGCTACCATTGAAAGCAAACAGACAGAAAATAACAAATGTTGGCGAGGATGTGGAGAAACTGGAATCCTTGTGCCCTGTTGGTAAGAACATAAAATGGTACAGCCCCTATGGAAAACTGCTGCTTCCTCAAAAAATTAAAATAGAATTACCATATGATCCAGTAATCCCCTTTCTAGGTATACATCCAAAAGAACTCAAAGGCTTTCAAAGAGGCACTTAAACACCCATGTTCATAACAGCATTATTCACAATAGCCAAAAGGTGGAAGCAAACCAGGTGTCTATAAATAGATGAGGGATGAAGAAAATATGGTATATGCTTACAGCAGAATACTTTTCAGCCTTAAAAAGGACAGGAGGATCCCGTCCATGCTACAGCATGGATTATAAGGACATTGTGCTAAGTAAAATCAGTTGAGAAAAGACAAATATTCGATTACATTTATGTGAGGTATCTAGTATAGTCAGATTTACAGGGACGGAAAGTAGAATCTCAATCGTTGCCAGTGGCTGGGAGAGGGGAATGGGAATTTGCTGTTTAAGGAGTATAGAGTTTCAGTTTTGCAAAATGAAAATATTCTGGAGATCATTGCACAGTAATGTGAATGTACTTAATACTTGGGAGGGGTGGAGAAAGAAAAGTAGATCAAGATCACAGGGTCCGGCAATGCCTAAGATACATATATACTATCTTGGTCCCTTATTTGATGACCCTTGCAAATAATATTACTCATGGCACACTGTGTATTTTTGTATTTCTTTGGTGTATTTGGTGCATGAAATAGGACCTACTCACATCATGTTAAGCAACAGGAGATTTAATACAGGGAATCAGGAGCCTACAGAGTTACTGGAAAGTCTGAAGAGATAAAAGTGGGGCCTCCAGGATTGCTTACTAGGACAAGACTGCTGGGCTGGTTTACCAGGCAAGAGGTGATCTCTGCTGTAGACAGAGAACTGGGGCATCCGGGGACACCTTTGGTGCTGTTGAGTTCAAAGACTCAACACTGTCACTGTTATCAGAGAGCCACTGCTGCTCCTGGGACTACCTCTCAGCACCCATGAAGTTAGTACCTAGACTAGTTAGTAAAGCCCAGCGTGTTCACAGTGGAGTTTACTGGCAGAAACAGAGCAGGTGGCTCCAGCCTTCAATCCATCTTCCAGGTGCTTCTAATTGGCAGAAGCAGAACCCTAACTGCATGGAGATGGGGGAGGTGTGGTTTTTACTATTCTTTAACACCTGCAGAGCGCTGAAGAATTGATGCTTTCGAACTATGGGGCTGGAGAAGACTCTTGAAAATCCCTTGGACAGCAAAGAGATCAAACAAGTCAATCCTAAAGAAAATCAACCCTGAATACTCATTGGAAGGACTGCTGCTGAAGCTGAAGCTGGAATACTTTGGCCACCTGATGTGAAGAGCCAACTCATTGGAAAAGATCCTGATGGTGGGAAAGATTGAAAGCAAAAGAGGGCGACAGAGCATAAGATGGTTAGATGGCATCACCGATTCAATGGACATAAACCTGGGCAAACTCCGGGATGGTGAGGGGGACAGGGGAGCCTAGCATGCTGCAGTCCATGGGGTTGCAAACAGTTGGACACTTGGTGACTGAATAACAACAACAATGACACCTGCAGTCTCAGAAACACTAGAGGACTTCCCTGGTGGTCCAGTGGTTAGGAATCTGCCTCGTAATGAAGGGGACATGGGGTTGATCCCTGGGTGGGGAACTAAGATCCCACATGCCACAGAGCAGCTACTGAGCCCACGGAGCTCGCTTGTCACAACTAGAGAGTCTGTACCTCAACAAAAGATCCTGCATGACCCAACTAAGACCCAGCGAAATAAGTATTGAAAAGAAATACTAGAGGTTTGGCATAAATGCTGAGAGCCAGTTCAGAGCACCCACCACAACTAGATTGTGGCTTTAGGCTCCTTCCGCCTCTTCTCGTCTTTGGCCAATTCCTTATTCCTTTACTTGAGAAACCTCTGACACTCCCTTCTCTACCTCCACCCGTATAGAATGGAATGCCCCTTGTGAGCTTCCCCAGGTCTCAGCTCTCGCTGTGTGACCTGTGTAGTTCTCTATATCCTAATAGCCCGGTTTCTTCTTCCGGGCTTCCCTGGTAGCTCAGCTGGTTAAGAATCCGCCTGCAATGCAGGAGACCCCTATTCGATTCCTGGGTCGGAAAGATCTGCTGGAGAAGGGATAGGCTACCCACTCCAGTATTCTGGCCTGGAGAATTCCATGGACTATCCGTGGGGTTGCAAAGAGTCAGACATGACTGAGCGATTTTCACTTTATTCCTCCACTAGTTTATAAACACCTTAAAGGTAGAAACTTGGTGTATTATTGGTTAAGAAAAATAAGTAGTTCTAATATTATAACATCCCAAATAGTGTTTCTTTTCCTATTTTCTTTGCTCCATACTTTTGTGTGCTGATACCTATGTGGTAAAAGCAAAAAAAGGTAACTTTCTGGCTTTTTGACAGAGCAAAGAGTAGTTCCACCAATACTCTCTATATATGTATCCTTATTTGACTCTCTGTGTACCTATATAGGTACAACTATACTCCAATAAGATGAAAGTTGCTCAGTTGTGTCCAGCTCTTTGTGACCCCATGGACTGGACAGTCCTTGAAATTCACCAGGCCAGAATACTGGAATGGATAGCCTTTCCCTTCTCCAGGGGGTCCTCTCAACCCAGGGATTGAACCTGGGTCTCCCGCATTGCAGGTGTGTTCTTTACCAGCTGAGCCATAAGGGAAGCTCCATATTCCAATAAAAATTAATTTTTAAAAATGCTTGGAAGTTCTAAAATTCCAGAACTCTATGAATAAATTCTACTTCGTTTTTCATTCAGTAATTATTACTTCTGTATAGTGAAACTTTCTTCACCCTCTGAAGTCTAAGCTTCTGTGGGATTTCAATTTTGTTTCCTCACATCTTCCATGATACCTAGTCCAGTGTCCTGCATAGTACAAAACAGGCTCTTAAGAGGTGAAAAATAAATGTATAGATTGAGAGCTTTCCAAGGGGAAATATTCATCCATTTTCCTCCTCTTTACTGTCATATGTTACTTTCTTTTGGGGGTGACATTCAAATGTAATTTGAGTCTGCCTCCAAGAAATCAGTCCTCAACATTTTTGGAAATGTTTCTGTAGTCAGAGCTGAGATTCTTTTCCTTAGAGCAGGGCTGTGTTCACTGCCCAATTGTCTATTCCTGTGACTGAATGTGAAAAGGTTTCTTTTATAAAAATTGTGTTGCATGCATATAAAATACTCTTGGCCTGTGGATAATGCCATATATAGTAGGGAGTTTTCTATAGGGGACCAGTTTTTATTCTGCTCCCTTTTTTAGGAAATGAAGTTTAAAAAGAAAAAAAAAAGGAAATAAAATTCTCTCTAAACATATAAATGACCTATGGAGAAGACATAATGTTTCTGAAACTTTGACTTATATCAGTAGTTCAGTCTCAAAAAAAATGTTACCATGAATGCAGATTAAACAAAGCCCAAAAGCGTGTGAAAGGGAAAGAAAATAAGTACCTTTTTAAAAATAATTGTATTTAGCTGCTCTTTTACATTATGGCTTCCCTGGTGGCTCAGATGGTAAAGAATCTGCCTGCAATGCAGGAGGCCTGAGTTCAATCCCTGGGTCAGGAAAATCCCCTGGAGAAGGGAATGGCAACCCATTCCAGTATTCTTGCCTGGAGAATATCATGGACAGAGGAGCCTGGCGGGCTAAGTCCATGGGTTCACAAAGAGTCAGACACAACTGAGTGACTTTCACTTTGATATTACATTCTAGGGGAACAGCAAAATTCACCTCTGGGGTAAATGGAGATTTTGTTCGAGGAGTGGGAAAAAAAAAAAAAAAGACCAGCCTTTGGGATTGTGAGCTAGTCTCTATGGGGACAGTTTGACAATGAGAATTTTTAATACTTTGGAGTAATAAAATTACAGTGATTTGGACCTGTGGAACTCAGAGAAGAGATGAAGGAGAAGGCAATCTGAGCAAAATGGCAGCAGGCAGTACCTGAGAAGAAAATATAGTGATAAATTCCCTGTGTTGAAAATGACCATAGAACTTTTGGATACTTCTATTTTCTGTCCTGTGCTTACAGTACACTAATTCCTCTTGTAATTCCAAGACCTTCAGTAAGTCTTTTATGAACAACCACTTGTGCAGAATGGTGCTTGGAGAATAATTGAGGAGGGGGCAGTGGTGACAACTAGGATGAAGTGGGGCAAAGAGGAGATAGCAGCCACTAAAGCACAGAAATTTAGAAACGATCAAGAATTCCTTCTTAACCTTGGGGTAACCTTGGGGAATCATAACCTTTGTATTAAAGGGCCAAGTAAACCTAGAGGCCTGGGACACTTGAGGTCATTCAACGCTACACATGACAGGCAACAGGAACGACCCCCAGATTGTGCAGGATCCGCCTGGATGGGCTGGGGTGCTCTTTAGGGACTTGAATACAGAGAATTCATAGAGAAAATTGGAGACTGATATTAAGAACCATTCATCTCACTGAAGAAACTGCATATTTAGAAACAAGAACAACAACAAAACAGAACTCTGTAACCTGTTCACATGTGGGTCTGTGCATTCTTAGTAACTGTCACCATGGTAGCAAGGCAGTTTGACAGGGTGCCTTCTTAGCACAGTATATACAAAGGAGAGAGATAACAGCTCATCATGTACTGTCTTATACCTTCCTTATTTATTTGTGTTGATCCTGTACCTCTGACTGTTAGCCTCTGACACTTCTCGTCCTGATAGCATCAAACACAGTGCTAAGAATATATTAGGCACTAAAACACATATACTGATTGACTGAATTGAATAAATTATATTTCTGCTGTGTCTTCCTTTCTAAGCTATAGAGAGAGTCACCCAGCAGAAATTTGATTTTAAAAATGACTCCTGGGAATTCCCTGGTGGTCCAGTGGGTTAGGACTCCGCACTTTCACTGCCGAGGGGGTGGGTTCAGCCCCTGATCAGGGAATTAAGATCCTGTAAGCCTTGCAACAATACCCCCACCCCGAAAAAAAAAAAAAAAAAGAAATAAAAAACCCTCCTATATTTATCTAGAGGATCAAAACTAGGCCATTTTTCCTAATTGGACTGGCCCAACGTGCATTTCAGATTGGAGGAGGTGAAAGGACAAAGATTAGGTACTCTAAGACTCTATCTTATCAGAAGACTAACATGTGAGTAGTAGATAGATGAGTAAGTAAATTCACTTGCATCAGTAAGGCCGTTCAAGGCCCAGAGGCTTTTTGTGAAGACTTGCAGTGCTGTTTTTTGCTTGGATGCAAAGACAAGGTTGGCAGCAGTTCCTGAACAAGTAATGTCAGGCCTGGGTTAAAGCCCAGAGGACAGGGAGTTCCCCAGATTTGAACTTCAAACTGAGAAAGCTTTTTGGGCACCTTATATTCAGTGAACATCAGCCTGGGAAACCTTCTTATTATAACGTTTTGAGTGAAAATCTTTAGTGTAGCCTTTTCCCTAATATATTCTTACATTTCATTTTAATTTGTCATCTATATAATTGCCCTGCATGTCAATGACTTTCATTTCTACTCTTAGTGTTTTGTTATTTCACATTTCATTTTTAAAGTATTTAAATGTGGACATAGCCTCTTTGTTTTAATAGCCAGGGGGGTGGCTAAAATTTGCCACTTTTAAATCTGGTTTCCTATAGTTTTAACAGATTCTCAGCATGTGCCACCTCCAGCTTACAGATTGATATTCCAGTCATGCTTGAGGCTGAAAACAGCTGCAAGAATTTGTCCTTAGAATTCTTTAGCACTCGCTTCCAGTTGATAAAGTCCAAATTTGGCTGGTTGGCGGATCAGCTACTGGGATGTGATTTTCGTCATGATATCACCCCACTGGGACAAGCCAAATGGGGCCAGCCTCTCATGGAACAAGCTGCAGAGGGTGCCATTGTCAGAGAGGAATAGGTTAAATCCTTCCAAACCTGCTAAGCAATTTGACCTAGTTCCTGGAAATTAGAGTGTATAATGAAAAGGATATTTGGTTGCAAATGTGCTTCTTTCTTTCTCAAAATTACTTTTGAACCCCTGTGAGACAGGGATCTCATGGACTCAGGTACCACCATTAGAGATACCAAGGGAACATTTCATGCAAAGATGGGCTCGATAAATGACAGAAATGGTATGGACCTAACCGAAGCAGAAGATATTAAGAAGACGTGGCAAAAATACACGGAAGAACTGTACAAAAAAGATCTTCACGACCCAGGTAATCATGATGATGTGATCACTAATCTAGAGCCAGAAATCTTGGAATGTGAAGTCAAGTTGGCCTTAGAAAGCATCACTAGGAACAAAGCTAGTGGAGGTGATGGAATTCCAGTTGAGCTGTTTCAAATCCTGAAAGATGATGCTGTGAAGGTGCTGCACTCAATATGCCAGCAAATTTGGAAAACTCAGCAGTGGCCATAGGACTGGAAAAGGACAGTTTTCATTCCAATCCCAAAGAAAGGCAATGCAAAAGAATGCTCAAACTACCACACAATTGCACTCCTCTCACATGCTATTAAAGTAATGCTCAAAATTCTCCAAGCCAGGCTTCAGCAATACATGAACCGTGAACTCCCTGATGTTCAAGCTGGTTTTAGAAAAGGCAGAGGAACCAGAGATCAAATTGCCAACATCCACTGGATCATGGAAAAAGCAAGAGAGTTCCAGAAAAACATCTATTTCTGCTTTATTGTCTATGCCAAAGCCTTTGACTGTGTGGATCACAATAAACTGTGGAAGATTCTGAAAGAGATGGGAATACCAGACCACCTAACCTGCCTCTTGAGAAATGTGTATGCAAGTCAGGAAGCAACAGTTAGAACTGGACATGGAACAACAGACTGGTTCCAAATAGGAAAAGGAGTACGTCAAGGCTGTATATTGTCACCCTGCTTATTTAACTTCTATGCAGATTACATCATGAGAAATGTGGACTGGAAGAAACACAAGCTGGAATCAAGATTGCAAGGAGAAATATCAATAACCTCAGATATGCAGATGGCACCACCCTTATGGCAGAAAGTGAAGAGGAGCTAAAAAGCCTCTTGATGAAAGTGAAAGAGGAGAGCAAAAAGTTGGCTTAAAGCTCAACATTCAGAAAACGAAGATCATGGCATCCAGTCCCATCACTTCATGGGAAATAGATGGGGAAACAGTGGAAACAGTGTCAGACTTTCTTTTTTGGGGCTCCAAAATCACTGCAGATGGTGACTGCAGCCATGAAATTAAAAGACGCTTACTCCTTGGAAGAAAAGTTATGACCAACCTAGATAGCATATTCAAAAGCAGAGACATTACTTTGCCGACTAAGGTCCATCTAGTCAAGGCTATGGTTTTCCTGTGGTCATGTATGGATGTGAGAGTTGAACTGTGAAGAAAGCTGAGCGCCAAAGAATTGTTGCATTTGAACTGTGGTGTTGGAGAAAACTCTTGAGAGTCCCTTGGACTGCAAGGAGATCCAACCAGTCCATTCTGAAGGAGATCAGCCCTGGGATTTCTTTGGAAGGAATGATGCTAAAGCTGAAACTCCAGTACTTTGGCCACCTCATGCGAAGAGTTGACTCATTGGAAAAGACTCTGATGCTGGGAGGGATTGGGGGCAGGAGGAGAAGGGGACGACAGAGGATGAGATGGCTGGATTTCATCACGGACTTGATGGACGTGAGTCTGAGTGAACTCCGGGAGTTGGTGATGGACAGGGAGGCCTGGTGTGCTGCGATTCATGGGGTCGCAGAGTCGGACACGACTGAGCTACTGAACTGAACTGAATTCAGTATGAAGTTTGGGGAGCAGACAAATAATATGACTTCATTTTATGAAAAGAATGTTTAGGCTTATAGTGGTGACTGTTTGTGAAGACACAGTTGACATGCTCCCAGCTCTCTTCTCTCGTGTTTTTTGACCCCTGTGTTTAAAACAATGGCGGGCACGGGTGCTCAGTCAATGCTGAAGAAGTGAGGGAACGAATTTGAAAAGCTCCTCACAACCTGACTCCAACCTACTTGTCCAGTTGTGGTATATCCAACTGCCCTCTCCCCCAAATATCCATTTTATACTTTGGCAAAATAGTTACTGAGTTGCTTAAAAATCTCTCCTACTTTCCCACTTCTGTACCTTTGCTGCTACTGTACCAATGGCCTGGAATATTCTTTTCTCATATCCCAGAATATGAAAAAGTTACTGTTATTCAAGCCTCATTTCAAATGCTACTTCCTTCATGAAAATTTTATTGATGATCTCCATAAGGTAAAACCAAGCCTCTTTGCCTTCTAACTCATACAACTCTGTACCTCCTGGTTATTTATTCTCAACTATTTTATCACATAATTATCTCTATAGTTAATGTATTACAAGCTTGCCATATAGTAATCTTGAAGATTGGCATTGGGTCTTATTCATCTTTACAGTAACTTGCCCATAGTTGATACTCAGTAATTGTTGTTGTTATTCAGCCACTCAGTTGTGTCCAACTCTTTGTGACTCCATGGATTGCAGCACGCCAAGCTTCCCTGTCTTTCACCATCTCCCAGAGTTTGCTCAAACTCTTGTCCATTGAGTCAGTGATGCCATCCCACCATCTCATCCTCTGTCTCCCCCTTCTCCTGCCTTCAATCTTTCCCAGCATCAGCGTCTTTTCTAATGAATCGGCTATTTGCATCAGGTGGCCAAACTGTTGGAGTTTCGGCTTCAGCATCAGTCCTTCTAATGACTATTCAGGATTGATTTCCTTTAGGATTGACTGGTTTGATCTCCTTGCAGTCCAAGGGACTCTCAAGAGTCTTCTCCAACACCACAGTTCAAAAGCATCATTTCTTCGGCATTCAGCTTTCCTTACGGTCCAGCTCTCAAACATCCATACATGACTACTGGAAAAACCATAGCTTTGACTATGTGGGCCTTTGTCAGCAAAGTAATGTCTCTGTTTTTAATACACTGTCTAGGTTTGTCATAGCTTTTCTTCCAAGGAGCAAGTGTCTTAATTTCATGACTGCAGTCACCATCTGCAGTGATTTTGGAGCCCAAGAAAATAAAGTCTGTTACTGTTTCCATTGTTTCCCCATCTATTTGCCATGAAGTGGTGGGACTGGATGCCATGATCTTCGTTTTTTGAGTGTTGAGTTTCAAGCCAGCTTTTTCACTGTCCTCTCTCAGCTTCATCAAGAGGCTCTTTAGTTCCTCTTTGCTTTGTGACATTAAGGTGGTGTCATGTGCATATCTGAGGTTATTGATATTTCTCCCAGCAGTCTTGATTCCAGCATTTGCTTCATCCAGCCCAGCATTTTGCATGGTGCACTCTGCATATAAGTTAAATAAGCAGGGTGACAATATATAGCTTTGACGTATTCCTTTCCCAATTTGGAACCAGTCCATTGTTCCATGTCGGTTTTAACTGTTGCTTCCTGACCTACATACAGGTTTCTCAGGAGGCAGGTAAGATGTTCCAGTATTCCCATCTCTTTTATAAGAATTTTTCAAGTTTGTTGTGATCCACACAGTCAAAGGCTTTAGCATAGTCAATGAAGCAGAAGTAGATGTTTTTCTGGAATTCTCTTGCTTTTTCTATGATCCAGTGGATGTTGGAAGTTTGATATCTGGTTCCTCTGCCTTTTCTAAACCCAGCTTGAACATCTGTAGTTCACGGTTCACATACTGTTGAAGCCTGGCTTGGAGAATTTTAAGCATTACTTTGCTAGCATGTGAAATGTGTGCAATTGTGTGGTAGTGTGAACATTCTTTGGCATTGCCCTTCTTTGGGACTGGAACGAAAACTGACCTTTTCAAGTCCTGTGGCCACTGCTGAGTTGCCATATTTGCTGGCATATTGAGTGCAGCATTTTAACAGCATCATTGCTTAGGATTTGAAATAGCTCAGCTGAAATGCAAAAGTAGGAACTCAGTAATTAGTTGTTGAAATAATTATGGTATCAATTTTACTAATGCTGTACTATGAACCCCAGAAAATTTTTTTATCAGTTTTCTTAATAGAATATAAATGTTGTTCTCATAAATGGACACGATTTAAACTCCCAAATAGATTGGAGTTGTATTGGTCAACATTTTCTTTCTAGTAATTCTGTAAAAGATTGGAGCCCTCATTAAGACAAAAGGACGCTGCCTGTGTTTTAAATGATCGTGGACTTAATTCTTTTCAGTTCAGTTCAGCTCAGTCGCTCAGTCGTGTCTGACTCTGTGACCCCATGAATCGCAGCACACCAGGCCTCCCTGTCCATCACGAACTCCCAGAGTTCACTCAGACTCAGGTCCATCAAATTGGTGATGCCATCCAGCCATCTCATCCTCTGTCGTCCCCTTCTCCTCCTGCCCCCAATCCCTCCCAGCATCATAGTCTTTTCCAATGAGTCAGCTCTTCTCATCAGGTGGCCAAAGTACTGCAGTTTCAGCTTTAGCATCATTCCTTCCAAAGAAATCCCAGGGCTGATCTCCTTCAGAATGGACTGGTTGGATCTCCTTGCAGTCCAAGGGACTCTCAAGAGTCTTCTCCAACACCACAGTTCAAAAGCATCAATTCTTCGGTGCTCAGCTTTCTTCACAGTCCAACTCTCTCATCCATACACGACCACAGGAAAAACCATAGCCTTGACTAGACGGACCTTAGTTGGCAAAGTAATGTCTCTGCTTTTGAATATGCTATCTAGGTTGGTCATAACTTTTCTTCCAAGGAATAAGTGTCTACAGTCACCATCTGCAGTGATTTGGGAGTCCCCAAAAATAAAGTCTGACACTGTTTCCACTGTTTCCCCATCTATCATTAAAATTTATATCTTGTGTTCCTCAGAGAAGATCTTTTGCATGTTTTTTTCCTAAGTATGTGTGTATCATTAAATGTTAATTCCACTGATCTTTCAGTTCTGTTGTTCTCACCTGTGTTACTTAAAGTTGGCATTTCCATCCATTTATCCATTTACATGTAGGGCAAAGGTCTTCGTGGAGACTTTTGGAGCTGTGCTTTCTGCATATTATTAAACATTTTTTCTACAAATGACCTTGTCTTGACACTTAATAATCAAACTAAAAATTCTCCCCCATTTTTAAATAGTTAGCTACCACCATGTGCAGAGGTTGAAGAGAGAGATGAAGCACAGATTATCCAAGAATTAAGGCTGGAAGTGAACTGAAAGCTTCCCTCTTAAAAGCAAGCACAGCACTATGTGTTTTATTTCCTAAAACTTACAGTTCTCCTGAGGAAGGCATGTAATATCTCATTCAGAAGATTCTAAGGATTTAAGACAAAAGATGCGAAGAAGTGGAAAAAACTGTCCTTTTCAAAAATTTGGAATGGTCTTTATTCTGACCGCTACATGAGTTGCAGTCCTAAATTATAACTTTCCAAGTCTCGTAAAAGCATTATTCCTAAAATAAATGATGCTTCCGTCAAACCGTCACCAGTTTTTATTTTAAATGAAATTCTTTTTACCACGCTTCTTCTCTTGTTTAGAGCCGTGACTCTATGTCCTTTTTGTCACACTCTCCCCATCTCATTTCCTTCTTTTCTAATCATATTTCTATCCTTTTTCTCATTCTCTTTATCCTAAGTTACAATGTATGTACTTAAAATACTTTTACATTTTTAAAGTAATTTCATAGTCTTCCTGTCTTGATGTTTTTCAGAATATCCATTTCTTATTGAAAACATCTGTTGAGCATCTGTGATCAGCCAGATCCTGAGCTAGGTAAGGAGATATAATCATAAACAGATGATATACGGCCCCTGTAAGGAGCTCATAGTCTACTGGAGATGGCATTTATTCAGTAAATAATAACATAACTTATTTGTCTAATAACTCAAAGTCTATGATAGAGTGGAGTTGAAGGTAGCTTTACTGAGAAAGTGAAGCTGAATTTTGTGAATAGAAGTATGAATGAGGTATGAAGGGGCTTGGCATGCTCAAGATGAAGAGAACACATGGGGGTGGGGAAGGATGGAAAAAAGAGAAGACCGATGTGGTGGGAAAATTTTGAGCCAAGGGTAGCGTGATTTGAGGGGAGGTAGGTAGGGACCAGGACATGTAATGCCATTATGGGCCAGGTTATATATTTTGGACTTAATCCTAAGAAAAATGAAAAAGCTATTGGAAAGTTTTAAATAAAAGGATGTATCAGATTTTATTATTTTAAAAGTAACTGTGGAGAAATTTAAGATTCAGGAGACCACTAAAAAAGCTATTGCTGTAACATAAGTATTAATGATATTGGTTTGGACTAGTAAAGATGGGAAGAAGTATGTGTTCTGAAATTCTACTGTGGACAGAATTCACAGGACTTCCCTGTGGATAAGTATAGATCTGTCTAGAAACAGGGGGAGAGGTGAAATGACTTCTCTTGAAGTACAGGAGTCTTACTCAAGATTAATTCTTGATAATATAGTAGTTCATGATGGAAAGATGCAGCTAGAAGAAGAGGAGACTTCATCTTATTAGAATATAAATGCCATGCCATGAAGTCAGGGGTTTTTAATTTCTTGTTTATTACTGTATCTCTAGTGGTTGGAATAGTGCCTGACACATACGTACTAAACAAATATTTGTGGAATGAATGCCTAGTGCCACAGTTACAGTACAGAAACTATCTAAGCGGTTGCCTTGGCCAAGACTCTTAATTATAAGAAGAAAAATTTAGATTAAATTTACCGTCACACCTCACATTGCCTCTCTAAAGAGGTAATGAGAGAAACCTTTGCTTTTGTTTATTTACTTAATTGTCTGTTCCTGGTCTTGGTTGTGGCACATGGGATCTTTCGTTATGGCATGTGTGATCTAGTTCCCTAATCAGGGATCAAACCTGGACTGCCTGCATTCAGAGCGTGGAGTCTTAGCCCCAGGACCACCAGGGAAGTCCCAAAGCTTTGTATTTTAATCAAGGGACGCTGGAGAATTTAAGCAGCCAGCTGGTCTATAGGAATAAAGATGGACAAAATACTTGCCTGGGCAGCTCGGCTGGGACCAGGTAAAGGTCCTCGAAGCCTGGTGGCTTTGCAGGACCTCACTGTTTCAAACCACAAAGAATCTGAGTGTATCTGAGTCTGTGGGCTAAATTCCTGACTTTATAAACGGAAATTCATCATTGCTTATATCACACATCTGTGAGACGTGTAGATTGCCCCATCAGCAGGACCCAAGAACAAAAGCCTGTCTATAGTTATCTTCCAGCTCTCTAAACTGAATTTTCCAAGTTGAAATAGCCGAAGTCTACTAGTAAGCTTCTGAAAGCAGCCAGTTCATCCAGTGTCTACTGCAGAGGCTGAAAAACTGCCACCTGTGGGAACAGTTAGCCTGCAGCCCATTATTTACTTTTTAACAGCTTTATTGAGATATAATTCACATGCCCTACAGTTGCCCTTTTAAAGTGTACAGTTCAGTGGGTTTTTGGTGTATTTATTGAGTTGCACTATCTTCACCACAATTGATTTTATAACATTTTCATCACATATCCCCAGAAAACCCTCACCCATGAGCAGTTCCTCTCCCTGTTCACCAAAACCTGCCAGCCCTTGTATCCTTTTTTTGTTTTTTTGTCTATAGATATGCGTATTCTGGATGTTTCTTATAAGTGGAATCATACAGTAGGTGGTTTTTTTGCAACTGGCTTCTTTCACTTAGCATGTTTTCAGGATTCATCCAGGTTGTGGCACAGCAATGCTGCTTTCTTTCTTACTGCCAAGAGAATGGAATGGATGTTTCCACATTTTGACTATGATGAATAATGCTGCCATAAACATCTGTGTACAGTGTTTTGTGTGGACATATATTTTCATTTCTCTTGGGTATATACGTAGGAGTGGAATTGCTAGATCATATATAACTCCCTGCTTAGATGTTTGAGAAACTGCCAAACTGTTTTCCAAGGCTGCTGTGACATTTTATAATTACCACAGTAATGTATGAGGGTTGCAGCTTCTGCATATTCTTGCCAACACGTGTTATTATTTGTCTTTTTGATTATAGCCATCAAGGGGTGAGGAATGGTATCTCATTAGGTTTTGCTTTGCATTTCTGTAATTTACAGCTTATTTTTATACAGTGTGAAAACTATGAATGGTTTTTACATTTTTTAATGTTGAAAAAATCAAACGAAGAATATTTATCTGAAATTTCAATTTCAGTGTCTATAAATAAAGTTTTAGGGAAATACAGTTTCACCAATTTATTTTGTATTGTCTGTGGCTCCTTGCAACAGAACTGAATAGTTACAACATTGACTGCATGGCCTGCAAAGCATAAAATGTTTACTGTCTGTTCATTTACAGAAAATATAGTTAGATGAGACTTGTCTACAATGTAGTTGAGACTGCAAAGAATCTAGGATAGGAAGGAGGAAATATCACTGCCCAGTAGAAATGGATTTTAAAAAAATAAAAATAGGGGATGCAAACGAGCAGAACAAGGGAGCAAATTAGGATGTTACTGGTCTTAGGGAGACTACCATATTTTCACTTGAGTCATTATTATAAGATCCTTCCAAATCTGGGCTCTCCACATCATACAGTTCTCTCCCAGAGTTCTATTCCTAATCTACTGCCCTGGTTATATATTGTTCATCAGAAACCTCCAGGCATGTCCCATGCCTGCAGACCTCTTCTTCAGGAACACTTAGCCACCAGGAGCCACCTGGAGGTTTCTGATGAACAGTATATAACCAGAGCAGTAGATTAGGAATAGAACTCTGACGCTTACCTTCTATCGAAGATGTGCATGTACTAAGTCACTTCAGTCATGTCCAGCTCTTTGTGACGCCGTGGACTGTGGCCTACCAGGTTCCTCTGTCTATAGGATTCTCCAGGCAAGAATACTTTACAATGGAGCCACTGGGGAAGCCCTCTGTTGGAGACACCTCACCTGAATTTCAGGATTCTGTGCTTTCACTCATACTTCCTTTTCTACTTGGAATGCTTTTCTCGTCTCCAAATCCTAGACACATTTTATTATTATCATAAAGTATTTCAAGATACAGAGAAAATAATAATATAGGGATATCTGTGCACTCACCAAGCTTTGTCGAATCTTTTACCATCTTCTTTAGTTTGAAAAAAAATTGCACACTTATGAAACAATATTACCCGCATAGATACTTTTAAAATCTCCACAAATACTAAATCTTCTAAGTTCGGCCGTGTTAATGAACCCAGTCAGAATTAAACTTCTTTCTGTGATTTCCTGTGACCCTTTCTTATTCTACCCTTATAATATCTTCTTTAAGTGTTCCTTACTGTTATCATTCCCATAGAGTGGTACAAAGATGATTTTAGATAGTCCAAGGTAAAGGCATTTAAAATTTTTAGAATTGTGTTTATTTAAAAATGCATATTAGAAATATGTAAGCACAAGCATCTAAATATATATATCTAGAACATCAATTCCATGATTTCTCAGATACTCTAAACTAGGTAGAAGTACTAGAAATGATGTTAGAAAAATATGGAGTAAATAATGGTGTTAGAAAAATATGGAGTAAATGATGTTAGAAAAATATGGAGTAAATAAAAATACAGATGATATGGCAAAAGTTTTAAAGGTTGTACTCAGTTTAGCTTAGAGAATTTAGCTTTTTAGAACAGAGACCCAGTTTTATTAATTTTTGTACATCTTAAGGATCCAACTAACTCCAAATTAGTCCAACTGAATCCAAACTCTCTGGGACAGCAAGATCCTTGAAAATTGTGTGAAACCTCCCAAACCTCTGACAGACCACATTTAGACATTGTCGCCACACTGAGTGTCCCTAGCACATATGCCAAGGACAGATGGTGCTTTTTTCCCCCCTCTCTCTTCCCTGTCCATTATGACAAGTTGCTCCAGTTGGGACTTGATAAATATGAAATAATGCTAATAACAGTCGTCATCTGAAGGAATGGAACTCAGAGTTGCCAGAATGCTGTCATTAGTATCCACTTCAACAGACCAGTCTCAGCAAATTTGTCTATAGGGCATTATAGAGAAATGTTTCTCCGCCTCCTTAAGAATCACTCTTTTGTGGCATCTTTTCATTATTGCTAATCCAGAACCATTTGAAGTCACATTGGCAACTGAATTTGGTCTTGAGATTTGGCAACAAGGAATCATTTTGTTGTGTAGCAAGCCCAAAGCATCACGCTAGCCAAATTATGTCATACAGTTACAAAACTGCTGTCCAGTCTTCCAGCTCCTCTGAGTAAATGTGGCTTTCTCAGAATTTTCACCCCTCCTACCCAAAAATGACCTTGTGTGCTCTCAAATATCAGAGAATCCTCAGTTGATGAAATCTTTCACTCTATGTATTAATATTTCCTTTCTTACAGCCTGTGTTTTGAGGTGGTGTTTTGTTAATATGGAGGAGTCAGGGGAACCCCTGACGCTTCTGAGTCACAAAAGAAGATCAGAACATATCAAAAGTTTAGTTGAACCCCCGAAGCTTTACTCATATTAGACTGGATATGCTTCTTAACAAAGCCTGAGAAGCTTCTCTAAGTAGGTTTAACTTTTGCTTCTTAACTCCCACTGCTAAGGCACAGATCTTTCCTGATCCTAAAATTCCACACCAAGACTGGCTTCTAACCAGGGTACAGATATCATCTTATTACTTTATCATCCAAATGAGGACACTATTGAAAATATAGCAGAGGTGCTGGGGGGGAAAAAGCGTAAACCATCCAGGGACACCATGATGTTAAGTCACCATACTTAAAACATTGTGAGCCCTTTAGCCTCTGCAGCAGAGCCTCTCAAATTAGGGCCTGGACTTCAGCTTGAAAGTCTGTGGAGTTTCTTAGGAAGTTTAAAGTTTCGTTTTTATTTCAGTGGAATGCCTGTGTTTGCATTGTTTATGTTGGGCCATTGTTTGTCCCTAGCGGGAACTTTGAGTGTCCTCAGCCAGAAAGAGAACAGAAGCAGGTATTTCCCCCGTGGTCCAGTGGTTAAGACTTCTTCGCCCTCCCAATGCAGGGGGCACCGGTTTGATCCTTGGTTGAGGAACTAGAATCCCACATACTGCGGGGCATGGCAAAAAATAAATAACACTGTGGTTATGTAAATCAACCATATTTCCAAAATTTTCTTTTAATTTAAAAGATAATTAAAAAAAATAGCAATACATTGGGGGAAAAAAAGAACACAAGCAGATTTCAAACATAGTGAAATGTTCAAGCCAAGGGCCAGTCTGAGGTTAGCGTGGCCTGTACATAAAGATGTGTAGTAGTTCTGAAGAGCACAGTGAAATGTGACGCCAGGAGACTGGAGAACTTAAGGGCCTTTGAGATACATTCTGCCATCTTCAATTTGCGAGCAGAGGTGGAATTTGAGCAAAACATCACATGTGACATTGATATTAATTTACATTTAATTTTGTAAACTTTTAAATATACATTTGTGCTGATTTTATAAGAGCATATGGGGGCTTCCCAGATGGCTCAGTTGGTAAAGAATACACCTGCAATGTAGGAGTCACAGGAGCCGCAGGTTCGATCCCTGGGTCAGGGATATACCCTGGCAGAGGACGTGGCAACCCACTCCAGGATTCTTGCCCGGAGAATGCCCCAGAGGATGACAGAGGAGCCTGGGGGGGCGTCAGTGCACAGGGTCACAAAGAGTCGGGCACGACTGAAGTGACTGAGCACAAAAGAACAGTTTTCTCACACCTCGATTTATGCGAGTACATATTAAAGAAGGCCAACAACAAAAATTAATTTAATTTTGAAGATCAGCAGGAATTAAAAGTTTATCAATCAAAACTCCTAGAGCAGTTGTTTTTCTGTCTTCCTTGTCCAGTTTTGCCCCCTGGTGGTTATAGTTGGGAATAGATGTAAAATGTTTAGTTGCTGTTTGACTCTTGCAACCCCCATGGACTGTAGCCCACCAGTCTCCT
>SJYQ01094324.1:412913-472299 GCA_006410935.1 Redunca redunca
AAAAAAAAAAAAAAAGATATCTATGGGAGGTAAGGGATGGATTAACTTGAGTGGGGGTGAGGGTGGGGAAAATCCCTTCACAGAGTACAAGAATATCAAATCATCACATTGTTTACTTTAACTACCTTACAGTTTTATTAGTCAATCATACTTCAGTAAAGCTGGAAAAAATCCAACCCTTTATTATATCTCATAATCTGTGGCTTGCCTGGGCGCTTCTTCTAGAGCTCTTACTTGGGGCCTTTTCATGAGTTTGCTGTTACGTGGCAGCTGGGGCTGCCGCTCCTGTCTGTGGCCTCCTTCTACATGTTTCTTTAGCCCATGCTTTCAACTCAGCATAGAAGAGGCACTTTGTAGAATAGCCAGATATTGGGATAGCACTATCCCAGATGTTGGGATATAGTCATGAATAAGATGAATGCAGGCCAGACCCTCATGAAGCTTACATTCTTAAACTCCTGCATTGCAGAAAATAGGTAAGTAAACAAATATGAAGTGAGGTAAGTGATTGGGAGGCCACTTTGGAGTGATCAGAAAAGCCCTCTTTGAAGTGACACTTGACGATCTGGTCGGGGCGGCGGGGGGGGGTGGGAGGAAGCATTTGCTAGTGCAAGTGTCCAAGCCTTGAAAGAACTTGGAGGTTTAAAGGAAAACCATAAAAGGCCCGTGTGCTTAGGGAGTAGTGAATGAGAAGAGTGATTGGATTAGGTCACAAAGGTAGCCAAAGGTCAGGTCATTAAGAGTCCTGAAAGCCATGGTAAGGACTTTGGATTTCATCTTGGGTAATGAGAAGAAAAGAGGTTTAAAGTTATAAATTGTATTGATTTCCTTGTTCAAAAGAATAGTCCACTCTCACCTTAGAGAAGGGTTTTGTAGGAGTCAGGGGTGAAAACAAGGTAATGAAATAGTTTATTGCATCAGGTGATGGAGGTTTGGACAAAAGTAGAGCAATTATGAGAAGTCAGTAGATTATTCATATATTGTGAAGAAATTTCCAATAAGCACTGCTGATGGATTGTGTTTGGAGGATGAAGAGAAAGGAGAAAGCACAAAAGTCTCCTAACTGTCTCTTTTGAGTGGTAGCGTGAGTGAAGTAAAGTTCACTGAGGAGCAGCAGACTGGTGGAAGAACAGATTTCTTTATTTGGGCAGAAGGCAGGAAAGAAAATTTTAAATTCTATTTGAACATTTTAAATTATATTATGCCCACTTAATAATTTGTAATTGAACTGTTACTACATGATTTAAGGTTCACCCAAATCTGTGCAAGAATGAGCCATGTTATAACAAAGTGCCATACTACCTGGGAAATTAGAATTAATGACATGTATTTAAAGAATAAGTTCTTAACGTGAGTTAGTGTTTCTGTTAGGATAATTGCTACCATCGATTGAGGGGGGGTTTATTTGTTTGAACCATATGAGACTGCAGATATTGATAATTTTGAACTTGAAAATGGCAATGCCATATCGTTTGTTTCTGGCCATAGAACTACTTGTTTACATATGAATGAATGAATAGTCACAAAAACCCTTAAGGCAGACTTTCTATTAACTTACGCTTGACAAAATGGAAGTTCTGAAAGAAGTTAAATAACCTGCCAAAAGTCGGATAACAAGTAGATGGGCAAGAATCAAAACAAGGCCTTGCTGACAAAGCATCTGGACTCTTGGTCACAATGTTATACCACCCCTATTTCCAGCCAGGATCATTCTGCCTTCCTCTCAATGCAAAAGTCTTCAGATCCAAAAGACAGATACACAGGCACAGAGTGCTTGGTCTGATGGGATGAGGAATTGCTGACTGTCTTCCTCCTACAGGGAGCTGAGTTCAGTGGAACTTACAAGTCAGTATTGCATTTTAGAAGTAAATACAGTGAACAAAGAGAAATCAGAGTGAGTTAATACTGTTAAAGGTTGCTCAGAAATTCCCGTTAAATTCATTTTTTCAAGAAATTTCCAGCTTCTCTTCTACATTTATCACTGAAACCTCTCTACTATGCAAATACCTTAAATAGAAAACACAAGTGATTCTAACCTCAGAGAAAATATAATGCCACTGGCTGAAACATATCACCAGTCAACAAGCTGTGACCACTTTTAGCAAATGCCTTAGAGCATGTTTAATACCATACTTACTATCATACTCAGGTATTTCTATACAGTGAAAAGTGGTACTACCAGTGAGTGAGAGTCAGTATGGAAATAAGTAAAATACATCATCAATCCGAGAGACTTTAGGCTTTTCCCTCTTAACATAGTTTCTGGATTATCTGGATTTCAGCAAAATGAACAAATTCTTCATATGTGTATTCTCACCCTGTCTGTGAATCAATTAAGAACACTATAAGGACAGAATGGCAAAGTCTGCTTGATCAGTTAGTAATTAGCTATTTAAATCAAAGGTTAAAAAAAGTTTACATGACTGAAAAGCTTTCTGTCCACCCTTGGGAAGAATATTTCCCACGCAGCTCTTGCATTGTGAATGTCAATTAGAGTCTACAGTCCTTGGTGATGAGCAGTAGAAATAGTCACCTAATGAAGTCATACTCCTGCTAATATAAAATTGAATTTTCAGTTTAATAATGAAATGAATCTGTTCTTCAATGCTGTATAGATTGGGGGCTGAGTATAATAGCTAGTCCCCAAATTGGTCCTGGAAATAAGGGAAGTACTTATTAATCTCTAAGTTCTCAGCTAGCTTTGATAGTAGTTTAATAAGTACCCAAACCTAAAACTTCCTGGGTGGCTCAGTGGTAAAGAATCTGCCTGCCATTTCAGGAGATGCAGGAGACATGGGTTCTATCCCTAGGCGGAGAAGATCTCCTAATGGGGAAAATGGCAACCCACTCCAGTATTTCTTGCCTGGATAATCCCATGGACAGAGGAGCCTGGCAAGCTACAGTCCATGGGGTCACAAAAAGTCAGACATGACTCAGCAACTGAGCACGCATGTACTGAATCGTTACTGCTTTCACATACCATGTTATGTGCTTAAGCAATACCTTTTCATTTAAATCTAACAACCCTGTGGGATAGGTTATATTTTTGTTTTGATTAAGGCTTAGAGATGTTAAGTAACTTCCCAAGGTCCAAAACTAATGGGAGAGGCAACATGGACAAGAAGGCATGTGGGAAAGAGACCCCCAAGCCCTCTCCAGAGCCTCGCCACGCCTAGCCCAGAGCCAGGGCACTGCCTGGAAGCCGAGGCAGAGCTGTCAGTCCTCTTCTCGTTCTGCAGGCTCCACACCCATCAGCAGTCAGTCTACTGTCCCATCATTTTTCCAGTTTCAAGTGTTGCTTGCCTTTGTCTTAAGAATCTTTTCAAATTCTCCTGTT
This sequence comes from Redunca redunca, assembly GCA_006410935.1. Taxonomy (NCBI): domain Eukaryota; kingdom Metazoa; phylum Chordata; class Mammalia; order Artiodactyla; family Bovidae; genus Redunca; species Redunca redunca. The sequence continues at coordinate 416,251 of SJYQ01094324.1, forward strand.
TAACCATCTCTTGGGAATAACCCCTTATCTGACAGCCCGGGACACTCATAAACACCATTTTGCTCCCTTTCTGTCCCTAGATTAGAAAGCAGAAGACTTATAATCTTGGACGGGTGACAGTGCAGAAGGTTCAGACACTTTCTGGGGCAATGGTATGACAGCCAGGAGGAAAATGCTTAGTCCAAAGAAAACAGCATTGTTGAAATCAGTGTACAGTCAGGCACTGAGCCAGGGTAGCAGAGGTATGCACTGCCCATTACGGAATGCTAAGAAGTGTCTCATCACAGGCAGAGAATGTCAGAGCTGGAAGAGAACTTGGAGAACAAGTTCTACCTAGCCTTCCACATAGGAGAGGAGGTCCTGAAAGGAGATCTGGCTTTCTCCAGGTCAAACAGCCGGTTAGTGGCTTAGCCAGAACCAGGAATCAGATGTCCTGAGTTTAATATTCTCTCCACTGCACAGCACAGACAAGTCTGGCTTGGGAGCTCTTTCTTTGGTGCTGGATTCTTCTCTGATTCTCCCTTAAGTAAGTTGAATGGAGGACCCAGTTCCTGAGTTCTTAGAAAGGCAAATCCAATAGCTCAGCAGGGATGCCAAAGTGAAGGTTTTTGTTGGATTAGTTTACTGCCATAGGATATAGTAAGACATTTTAGAAATAACTGGAAAAGCCATAACTGCTTATAGACAGTTTCTCTTTCATAGAAATGCTACGAGACTGCTCTCATTAGCCCCAGGTTTAAGAGTGGCAGAATGCATTTAGTTTTGTTGAAGCAAGTCTAAGCTCCTTTCCCCATGATAATGAGGAACTGACCTTTCTTACAGCTATGCCTATGTTCTTCTGCTCCTTCTTCCATGAATACTTATATCACTAGAATTTAGGTAGTCATCCTGTTGCCCAGTATTTACACTCCCCACATTTTATTTTTGGATATGTCAGTGGCTTCATGCCAGTCACCATTACTACACCAAAACTCATCAGGGTGCACTTTCTACACTTGCTCTTCATAGGTTTCTGTTTCTTTTATGTCTTTAGAAACTTTTTCTTTTAGAAAAATGCTAGTCTTCAGCAACACTTTATGTCATTGTATTGAACAGTTTCTTTCTAAAGACTTCTCTTAGAGAGGTATTGAGGGAACCTTCAAATAAGATCTTTTTTGTAGAATACAGGAATAGCTGTATTCCTAATAAATATTAAGTTGACTTCCAATTAACATTTTATACTCTTATTAACGTTTCACAGATTGTTTCTGTTCAACCAATTTCAGAACTTCATGGAAAAGTTGAGTGGTAGGTTGGGTAATAGGGTAACATAATGGGAGCCTTTTTTCCAGTGCTGGCATGTGAATAAAATACCTGCAAATCATAAAAAGAAACAAAATAGAGAGCTTTAAAAACAAGACTTTTCACACCAGTCACATCACTACACACATACTTACTGGCATAGGGCTGTTGAGTGTGGGAGTTTAACCCACAAGACTTCCAACATTTAGCCCTCCAATCTCCTCCATTTGTGACCTAGAAGACCTCTGATATGTGAGCCTTTCAGCTCACTGAAGCACTTTACTTCACCAAAGAGAGTGAATTGCATTAATAATGTATCAGTTATCAAAGCATCAATAAGGAAGCTAGGCCTGTCCTCACCACAGTGTGACCTGAGGCTCCTGCCTCTTGTTTTCACAGGCCACACACAGCGGCGAGTTTAAATGAGTCAAGCTGGGGTGAGTGAAGCTTGGCCCACCACTAGGACCAAGTCGAGGGAAGAGGAGAGTTTGTCCCCACAGCTCAGTGAAGTACAGTTGACCCTTGAACAACATGGGTTTGAACTGCGTGGATCCACTTGGGCTTGGATTTTTTTCAGTAAGTGTATACAAATATAGGTGTAAAACACTGCACAGACTTGTGTTGAAGTGGATCACCTCTCCTTACATAGGCACAAGGCGATGCTTAATATAAAATTGATAATGTGTGAGTTCTCATAGTACTGTTTATAACTGCTTTCAAAGACTTACATACCATACAGTATGCTTCTCTTTCTTGTAATTGGAGAAACTGTATCAGCCTATCACCACAGGTGTTTTTTTTTTAAGTAACAATGTTTCCAATACTACATTATGAATATGACTGTAACACTGTGTGCCATAAACATTTTATTATGATTCATTCATTATTGTATAAGCCAGGTTACCATGAAGAGATCATATTGCTGCTGCTTTGTTACCAATGCATGAACCATTATGCCTGTCCATAAATATAAATTTCTTTTTCACATTGTCTTTTCATTTCTTTTGCCTAGTGATTGTAATATGTGTAACATCTACAGTGCTTTGTACCATTTAAGACAAATTAATGTAGATACTTATAGATAGACAGTTTATCTTTTAAAGACAACATGAACTTCCTATATCAATAAATATGATTTTCTTGATAATATTTTCTCTAGCTGACTTAATTGTAAGAATGCAGTATATGATACATATAATATACAAAATATATATTAATAAACTTTATGTTATCAGAATGGCTTCTGGTCAAAAATTGGCTATTCATTAACTTTGGGTGGAGTCAAAAGTTATATATGGATTTTCAACTATGTGGGGTGTGGCACCCCTAGCTACAACACTGTTCAAGGGTATAGGAAAAAACCAGGGAAGAGACAAAAGTAAGAAAATCTTTAGCTAGACTCTTGGACGGCTTCAAGCATTGCTTCTCAGCCCTGGATGCACATTAGCATCACCTAGAGAGTTTAAACACCAGTGCCCAGGCGCCACCCCAGACAAATTGAACAGGTACAACATTTCTATATGTGAGACTTGGGTGTCACATGTAGGAAGGATAACACTAAGGACAAAGAGAGGAGACAGTGGCAAACTAAACAGTGTGTTATCTACCTAAGAGGGTAGCTGCTTTTGAGCCCTGGCCAACTATTTTCATGTAGGCATGTAGGCATTGTTGCCATTGTTCTGATTTTTAAATGTGTGTAAGTATTTTTAAGACATTGATTTATGTGACCCGTGCTACAACATGGATGAACCTTGGAAACATCATGCTAAGTGAAAGAAATCAGACACAAAGGCCATATGTTGTGTGATTCCATTTGTATGAAATGTCCAGAACAGGCAAATCCACAGAGACAGTAGATTAGCGGTTGCCGGGTGCTGGGGTGTGACAGCTTCATGGGTAACAGGCTTCTTTGGGAGTGATGAAAGTGTTCTGCAATTGGATAGGGGTGGTGGTTGCACAACATTGTGAAATGTATTAAAAGCCACTGAGGGAATTCCCTGGTGGTCCAGTGGTTAAGACTCTGTGCTTCCAATGCAAGCAGCCTGAGTTCAATCCCGCGTGCCACGTGGTGCAACCAAAACAAAAAAGTAAAAAAAATAATAAAGTCTTGGCAGTAGTAGTAGTCTGGTAGTCCAGTGATTAGGAATCAATACTTTCACTGCTGTAGGCCTGGGTCAAAAAATAAAGTCTTTAAAAATAAAAAAGCCACTGAATTGCACCCTTTAAAATGTTAAGTGGTGAATTTCATGCTATATGAATTTTACTTCAAAAAAAGTGAGGAAAAAATTGGGTCATGTGCACCAACTCATAGTGGGGCAACCAAAATCTTTTTATGGGAACCAGAATGGAACCTATGCTATAAAACCACATGGAGGAAAAACAGGATTGACACTGGCCTGTAAAATTTTTTAAAGCAAATCTTTAGGCCACGCATGCCTTCCCAACCTTGTATGTCTGTCTCCATCCAAAGTAATAACAAAGCTATGCCTGCTGCACCCTTTTCATCTTAAGTTAGACACAACCTGGGTTTTGTTTTGTCTTTCCCTTTAAAGGTGCTAATGCAAAGCTATACCGCTAAGAGCATTTGGCTTTGCCGGCCTATAAATAGAAGTAGGAACCCCGGAGGTGCAGAACAAGCTGGCTGATGAAACAACGCTCTCTACTGTTCTTTCTTACTGTTTTGTTGTTGAATGTGAGAGAAGGGTAAATGAAACAACAAAAAAGAAAACCCTAGTAACTGCATTCATGATTCCTCCTTTATCAATTGTTTTTCTTTCCCTCAATGACTGGGTTAATTCACAGTCAATTATATTGTCTCCTTCAGTAGGGTTTCTTACTTTCTGTTATTCACATGTTAAAATCATTACCAGTTCTGCGAAATAGATGCTGGTTACGATAAAGACAGTGAGTGAGAAACAGTCCTTCCCAGAGAGCTTTGATGATTCACTGGTCTCTTCTGGCCTAGGAATGTACTTCAAGTGGCAATAGTTCTTAGACACCCCCACCCCAAATCCTACAGTAAGGTAACTATTTTATCAAAGTAAAATATTATTAAAAACAAACCTTAGAATTTCCTAATTAATCTTCTAAATATTGGGCCGTGTTGTAGTTTTGCATGAAAATTAAAAACGAGTGGATTTTGTGGCAGATGAGAGTCAGACTTTTTCTTACCTGAATTCTTCTCTGTAGTTGTTCCTGATATACTCAGCTAAAGTCTTGCTGTACTGCAGGCAGCTCTTGAGGATGTAAAACTGCTGGTACAACAAAACCGCTCGGCCAGGACTTAGCAGCTGAAATGAAGCTGAAAGGCCCTTCACCACTTGTTTCACAATACTGGCCACAAAAGTAATCTAGACGAGGGAAACACAGTTACACACACTCTGCATGCCACCTGCAAGGGCACCTGCTTAGCTGGAATCTCAACTAGAAATCTAGGCTGAAGTCCTTGCCACCCTGACTCCCTGATGCCCTTGCATTGTGCTGTTTCTTACTGAATTAGTACTAAGACCAGACCGTAGACCAACTGGGTTTGCCAGTTGCCCCCCTACCAACTGGATCAGAACCAGGCCTGACTGTCAAAGGAGTTTGACTCCAAAGTAGGAGGAGAACATTGGAAGCATAAATTTAGGCTACTGTAAAAATCAGAAAGGAATACTACTGCCCTTTCAGGCTCTAACCAGAAGGTCATTCTGGATGCTCATTAAATTAGCACTGACAAGATTTGCCTTTTCTATTCACGTGGCTACTGACCCTTCCTAAGTAAGGCAGGTGATCTGAAGTTTCCCCAACCCAGATCCATTTCCACATACTGACTAAATATTGTGTCAAGCAAATGCAGATTGAGATCAGAGAGTCTGGAGCAGGGAAACAAAGCAATGCCCATTGGGAATTAAATTTTTTAATTTCTTTAGCATCTTGCTGTAATCAAGAAAGAGAATCAGCCAGAGCTGACTGGCCTGCAGGTGTAGTCAATGATTCCACCAGTTTCCCTGCTTGCATATTTCTCTCAAATGGTCTGTTTCTACCCAGACTCTTTAGAAGTAGGTTAATACTGAAGTTTTTAACACTGTTCGTGGTCCTTTTGCCATCTTTCATCCTGATGTGCTTTATGGTCACAGGCTGGCCACATACTCAGCTCAATTCCTTTGGTGAACTAACCCTAGAGGTTGACAAGAAAACTTCCCTGTCGCTTGGAGTTCGTAGGACCCCAGATTTCACACAGTAGTTTAGATGATGAGCTCTGCAAACACCCCACACAAAAAGTAAGGGTCTTGCATCGTGCATATATGAGCTACTGTTGCTGGGAGTGACTGTAACTTTACAACACTCTCTGAAGTGGGCCTGAGGCTGGTTAGGGTCTATGTCTACTGAAGGACCCAGATTCCTGGCTCAATCTCTGTAGAAAGCAGTTGGCTGTACTACTGACAAGTGTACCCTCTGACGGCAGTCAGGTTTTTATATATATATGTCACAGAGATCTGGCAATTGGATTCCCTAAGACCTACTCAACATCAAAGTAGCTCAAAGCAGGAAACCACTGACGGTTAAAAGAAGCATGTTCATGTATAGAGAGAGAACTTAATACTACATGTCAATCCTCCATTATCAACAAAAATTTAGTTTGCATTACTACCTTTTGAAAAGATTTCCAATTAAATCTATGTTGACTATATGGACGAATATATGAATGAATAAAGGGAAAGTAAGTTTGGGGAAATGAGAAGAAATTAATGGATAAAGCCTTTCTTAGAGTTAATTCAGCAGATATTTTATTTAACATCTATTGTATGCCTGGCACAAAACACAGAGCTCCTACCCTTATGGCCCCTGGAGTTTGGGAAGAAAGACATTGTATCAATCATGATAGACTAGGTTATGTGATGGTAATAAATCTCGCGAAATATCAATGCTTTGTTTAACACAAGGAAGGTTTAGTATTTGCTCATGCTGTATGTTCCTTAAGGATCAGTAGGGGTTTCTGCTCATTGTAGTCACTGGTCCACATTCCAGGACCATATGGAATGTTACTAGTCATCCTATCAGAAGGACAAAAAGAAGGCAGGAAAGCATACACTGGCTCCTAAACCTTTGGACAAGAAGTGACATAGGTTACTTCCGCTCACATTCCACTGGCCAAAGCAAAAACAGAGACCCACCTACTTTCAAGTGGGTAGGGAAGTGTACTGCTACTACTTGCCTGAAAGGAGAGAAACCCAAAATATATATGGACACTAATGGATACCACAAGACAGAATCAAATAATAACACAAACAGTGTAGACTTCAACAGTAACAAGTCCTACATTGAAAAGGAAAAAGTTGCCATGCTCTGACAATGTGTGCCCATGATGGAAGAATCTGATATAACCAGAATGAGAGAGTCATCACCTCCACCCCACACAAGGAAGGGGCACTGAGGCCTGACGGATGAGGGGGAATTAATTAGGTGTAAAAAGAAGAAAAAAGCACTTCAAGCAGACAGACAGAGGGAATGGTAAAGACCATGTGATGGAGTTGGGAGTATCAGGGTGGCAGTGGGTGTGAGACCCACATAGCTAGCAGAATGAGGGACCAGAGGAGGCTGTAGGGTCATAACATGCACAGCCTTGTAGGCCATATTAAAGTTTTTAGTCTTCATTTGTTATGTCTTCATTTATTATGAGCACGTGATTTAAAGCAAGTGATGACATAATCAGATTTTTTATTTTGAATAGATTCCTTTGACTGTAGTCTGGTGGAAAGATAGGACAGACCACGTAGATGCAATTAGAGTGTCAAGGAGAGAGATGGTGATACCACAGACCAGGGTGGTGGCTGCCAGGACAGAGTGGCCACAGTACTAAAAGTGTCCTCATACTCACCAACTCACACTCACTGTTGAAGATGAATGTTCATGCTTTTCACTTAATTATACAGCCAGTGTTTTAAAATTCTATTTTCTACATATAGCTTAGGGCTTTTCATTAAATAAAAATCACATTTAAATGTTATTTCAATATCTTAAACATTCAGGCCCCAAATAGAAAAACATTTTATTCTGACTAATAAAATTGCCAAATGTACATTTTCTTGTTTTATAAACTTCTCCCCTTATAGACAAAGAGTCATTAAGTAAGTACAAGAGCATCTGTTTCATCAGCCTTTTTTGATCTGTTTCATCAGTTTTGTTTCTGCTTCTAGAAGGTACTTACTATGGGAGGACAGCTCTGTAGAAACGACATTATCCAGCTAATAGCAAACTTTGTTGACTCCAATCCAAGATTTCCCTAAAAAAATGCAAGGAAATAAGCAAGTTATATTCATGAAGTTCAAACGTAGCTAAAAAGATATTCATTTTCAAATACATTTTATCCTGATTAATCAAATCTTTAAGATGAGTATTTAGGAACATAAACGAGATGAACACTTAAGAACAATAGTACTCCTATCATTTAAATCACCCAGTTTTGGAGATTATCTCTAAGACAAGCATTTTAATTATAGAATATATATATATCATATAATATGGCTTCCCAGGTGGCTCAGTGGTAAAGAATTAGCATGCCAATACAGGAGATGCGGGTTTGATCCCTGAGTTATGACGATTCCCTGGAGAAGAAAATGGCAACCTGCTCCAGTATTCGTGCCTGGGAAATACCATGGACATAGGAACCTTGAAGGCTACCATGCATGGGGTCACAAAAGAGTCAGATGTGACTTAGTGACTCAACAGCAACAGTATATATCATATAATGATCATGACATATAAGATAATGACACAATATAGTATGTATAATAAAACCATTGTACCTGCTGAAAGACAAGAAGTATCTCATACAAAAGTGCTGTAGCTGTATCTGTATATTCCAGGATAAGCTTCTGTAACTAGAATTTTAAATAGTAATCAATGCAGTATCATTGGCAGAGCCAGAAAATAATCATTTCTCCTTAGGTATTTATAAAAAGAATTTATGATCAATGGAAAGTATTAGTGTGGTTAATTTTCTTGTTCTGTTTGATTCAAGCATTCTCAAAAAAGTGGCTCTTATAAAATGACTGCACATATAATGGCTAAGAAAGTGGGTCAGGAAAAGAAGATATGGCCTACAGAATACTGACATGCAAAAAAATGCACACTGATTTGCAGTTAAATTCAGATCAACCATCCTGCTTCCTTTCAAGAATATAGAAATATACTCCCCAGAATTGAAGTAGGAGATTCTCCAGGGAATTAAGTCTTATGCCCAACTTGAAGGACAACTCCTTCTGTGGTATGGGTAAATGTAAAGTTAGAGACATTTTGTTGTTGTTCTCAAGAAATTCAAACAGTTGGTGAAGCTGTCTCCTAGCCCACAGGCCACTTGGTGCATGAGAAATGTGTCTGTAGGCATGCTACAGGCCCCACATTTTCCCTAACAGTATCCTTTGTAAGGAAGAGTTCTAGTTTGAAACAACCTGCTCTATTAGACCTTGGAACCAGAATTTGTATAATCTGCTCATGGTTTCATTCATAGCCCAGATGCAAAAGACCAGCAGGTCCAAAAACAGGAAATTCAGACCTGTCTATACTACTCACTGGATGTTTTCATATGGAAATATCAAAGGCAAATCAAATAAACTAATCTAAAACCAAGCTCATTATTTCCCCTTTAAACCTGCTATTCTTGTTATAGTTGTTATTTGTCATCCAGGTCAGAACCTAAAAGTCATCTAATATTAACTCTATATTTTTATCAACTCAGTTTCCTAAAAATTTCTGGAATCTTTCCTCTTCACAATTACCATCTTCCTTTTTTCATTTATTTATTGAACAAACATGCATCAGACACAGTACTCATTGGAGTCCCATACTGTACTAATGGAGAGTAACAGAGACATGGTTACTGCCCTGGTGGAATACACAAGGGCAGGAGACCTGGGTTCAATCCCTGGGTCAGGAAGATCCCCTGGAGAAGGAAATGGCAACCCATTCCAGTACTCTTGCCTGGAAAATCCCATGGACAGAGAAGCCTGGTAGACTACAGTCCATGGGATCGCAAATCTAGTGGGGAACAGATATCAATCTAATAATCACATAAATAAATACACAGTTATACACTGAGACAAGGGCTGTGGAAGAAAGGCACAGGAAGTTAGGAGAGCTCTAAAAAGAAAGCCTAGTGTTGTTTGGGAGTCAAGGAAGGCTTGCTTCTTGGCCCCTGTCATCCCTCAGCTGGACTACAGCACTAGCTTCTTAACACCTCTGTCAGTCTTGTTTCCATCCTCCTCTTTTATCCCTAATCCACTCATTCCAGTGTTGAAATTGGTACTGCAGATGCTTCATATACAGTCTGTAATAATATTTGATGTTATATTTGACCAATTAATGCCTGTCTCTTCAACCTATGAGGGCAGAAGTTGTGTCTGTTTTGCTTTTTATTTGCAGCCTGCTGCCTAGCACACTGTTTAGCTCATAACAGACACTCAATAAATATTTATTGAATAAATGAGTGAATTTAAGACCTTTCTAAAACATAACTCTGATTGTTTGTTCAAGAACTATCAAATCATGTCCACCCTTTAAAGAAATTCTGTGTTGGCCTACTCAAAATAAACTAATAATAACCTGATTTATTCTCTCAGAGTAAGTACATTATAGGCACTTTGATACCTCTAATGTTTTAGTAAAACTTTAAACAAATAAGTAATGCTAAGTTTGCACTACTTAGATAGGTAAGGAAATGATAAACTAAGACAAGAATGTTAACCCTGATATATCTCTAAGACAGTGCTTTTCTACCCATTAGACCCCTGCTGTGATATTATATACATAAATATTTTACAGAGACAGATATAAACAGATTTATCTAATATATACAGAATACTGTTTTCTCAGTATGCATACTTTAAAACATATAAAATGGATATAATATTGATGAATAGCTATCTAAGTTTTGACGTTAATAACAAAATATTAACTTCGATTTAATTATGTTTCTATATTTATAACTCCTATATATTGTAATTAGTGTATTCCAAAATTTTCATCTCACCTCAGCATCAAAAGACATCTCAACTAAAGTTGAGTCAGCCACCAACTGGATGTCAAACACAGGACCTGATTTTGGAATCTGAGGCTCGCTAATTAAAATTACCAAAAGGTTAAATAGTGTTCCCCTGAAAAAAAATAAAGGCAATTAGTGAGGTAAATTCAAAAAGAAAAACAGTGACACCAAGTTTGCAGGCACTGAATGTAATTATATTTAAAAGTATGAAGCACTGTGGCCTGTTTATTTTCATTGAGGTATAACTGATTTATAATATTAGTTTCAGGTATACAATATAGTGATTCAAAAATTTTATAGGTTATACTCCATCTATACTTATTACACACTATTGGCTATATTCCCTGTCTTGCACAATATATCCTTGCAGCTTATTTATTTTATACGTAGTAGTTTGTACCTCTTAGCTCCCTACCTCTATTTTGCCCCTCCCCCCTTCCCTTTGCCCACTGGTTAGAGCACTTGGTTTGTTCTTTATATCTGTGAGTCTGCTTCTTTTTTGTTATATTCACTAGTCTTATTTTTTAGATTCTACATATAAGTGATATTGTAGAGTTTTTTGATTCCAGAAACTGTTTGTAACAAACCATTTCAGAGGTTTATTGTTCCACTAAAGATCACTAGCTATTAGTGAATAAAATTAGTATTAAACTTCAGGTCTTTCAAATGCAGTGTACAGTCCCCAAATATATACTAATAACCCACATAAATGTCACTGCATATTTGAATAATATATCATACTATTTGAAAATAAAAAGGCTCACACACACAAAAATCACAATTCATAACATGCTTCCTGAGAAGCTGGGTCAGTAATCCCATTTTCATACGTATGTGACCCCATGGACAGTAGGCAACCAAGTAAAACCCCTACAAGGTTGAAAAAAAGCTGAAGGCAGACCACTAGAAAAATCCATTCCCTAACTGAAGACACTATTAGAGAAGCTTTGACAGAGAGGAGCAATAAAAAATGTACATATAGGACTATATAAAAATCCTCTATATTCTTAAGCATTCCTTTCATAATGGAATAAAGAATATAAACAATCTTATTTAGTAATATTTGAGGCTGAAACTCTAGTACTTTGGCCACCTCAAGCGAAAAGTTGACTCTTTGGAAAAGACTCTGATGCTGAGAGAGACTGGGGGCAGGAGGAAAAGGGGATGACAGAGGATGAGATGGCTGGATGGCATCACTGACTCGATGGACGTGAGTCTGCGTGAACTCCGGGAGTTGGTGATGGACAGGGAGGCCTGGTGTGCTGCAATTCATGGGGTCGCAAAGAGTCGGACACGACTGAGCAACTGAACTGAACTGAACTGAATCTTTTTACAGTCATTTAAATCATTACCATGATATGTTTACCAAAATTCTAATAAAAATGCAATTCCCCTCCTTTCACCAACTCAAAAAACAAATCTAGTTCTCATATCTGCAAAAGAAGTTAGCACATTGTCAGTTACCACATTGCTCAAAAAAGCAGGATATGTCCTACAGGATATTTGCTAATGTTTTATTCAGGCTGTTTTAAAACAGCCAGTCTATTTTCAGAAGACACTTCCAAAATCAACAAAATACTCTATTTAGAAGCTTTCCTGATACTAAGTTTGAATTGACATTCCATTCACTGTAATATTTAATTATAGTCCTTTATTTTCAGCAACAACTTCTTTTCAAACTATCATATATCCTAGGCTAAGGGGAGGAACTCTCAAATTCTGAGTCACTGGGGTAAGTTGAATACATGACTTCAACCATAAGAATACTTTAAAAAAAGGAAGGATTATGGCATATTTCAAGAATACAATGAAGTGGGTTGAACTAATAAAATCTCTACTTATGAAAAAAATAGAGGAAAATGCTGAAATGAATAAATGTTTTTTTATTTGCTCAAATGGAATTTAATTTTAAATATATCCCTTCCGCAATCTATCCCTTCTGCCAACTCAATTTAAAATCCATTAAGTCAATAATAGATAAAAGAAATTTTATTCTAAAATGGTATTTCATCCTGACTTATTATAATAGACACCTTAGGGTTGACATCACACCCTTAAAAATGGTACCAAGAGTTTGATACTTTTATTGTTTAAATTGTTATTATTCCCAATGTAAGATTTTGTTTTAATGTATTACAGTATCTTAAGGTACAGACTTTAAAGGGTATGTTCATGGTCTTATAAGTCATTCTGTGTTATTTTCGTAAGCAGAATTTGAATATGGCTTCCAAGATTTGCGTCCTGTAGTATATACACTCTATATGATCCCTTCCCTAAGGTATGGTCAGGACCTGGGAACATATTAGGCTTTCATTCTCATCATTAAGTTATATTAGATGAGAAAGGTGAAGAAATTTTGCAAATGTACTTAAGATCACCAGTGAGTTGACTTTTGAGTTAATCAAAGAGAGATTATCCTGAGTGGACCTAAGCTAATGAGGCGAGTCCTTTAAAAGAGGGTTAGGCCTTTTCTGAGCTCAGAGATATTCTCCTGCCAAGAAGCAAGCTGTCATGAGTTTTACAGCTATAAGGAAATTAATTCTGCTAACAACTACCCAAATGAGTTTGGAAGAGGGCCCCAAGCCTGAGACTGCAGCCCCAGCCAACCACCTTGATTACAGCCTTGTGAGACCCTGAGCAGAGGAGCCAGCTAAGCTGTATCCAGATTTCCTGATCCACAGAAACTGTCAGATAATAACTGTATGTTGTTTGAAGCCACTACATTTGTGGTATTGGGTTGGTCAAAAAGTTCATTTGGGTCTGCCTGTAAGATCTATGGAAAAAGCCAAATGAAATTTTTGACCAACCCAATAATTTGTTACATGGCAATAGAAGATTATTAGTTGTATTAGACATTTACTGTGCTAGTTAACGGTACAGATAACATGATTTGACCACTATGAATATCAAAATTGACTGAAAAGTTAGTATTACAACCAACTATAGCAATATACTATATGTACCAAGGGACATGAGAGGAATTTGTTGTATCAGGAAAGAAGCTTGATACAGTAGGTCTGATGTGGCAAAACCAAGTTAAGACAGCAATTAGAATGCAACACTTTACAACAGAGATTGGTAAGAATGATTTTCTCCAATTGGGATAAAGAAAAGTAGAGACCAAAAGGTGGACAAAAGGGTTAATGTGATTTAGCAATCATTTAAGTGTGGGAGAAGACATAAATATCAGACATAATTTTGAATCTCTCTCTTGGACATTGGGAAAATGGCAGTATCATCAACTACATAAAGAAGTATGCAGAGAAAAAAAAGTATGCAGAGAAAATAGCAGTATATTTTCCTTGTATGCTCTAGAGTAGGGGTCAACAAACTATGGCCTGCAGACGCAATAGCCCAGAGCCTGTTTTTATAAATAAAACTTTATTGGAATACCACTGTGCCCTTTCCTTTGTATATTGTCTATGGCTGCTTTTGTGACAATTTCAGAATTAAGTAGTTTCAACAGAGACTATGTAGCTTTTTGCAGAAACATTTGACCACCCTGCTGTAAAGCATAGTATGCCTATAGTCCTTGACACATAGCAAGTTGCTTCAGTTCAGTTCAGTTCAGTCATTCAGTCGTGTCTGACTCTTTGTGACCCCATGAATCACAGCACACCAGGCCTCCCTGTCCATCACCAACTCCCGGAGTTCACTCAGACTCTTGTCCATCAAATTGGTGATGCCATCCAGCCATCTCATCCTCTGTCATCCCCTTCTCCTCCTGCCCCCAATCCCTCCCAGCATCAGAGTCTTTTCCAATGAGTCAACTCTTTGCATGAGGTGGCCAAAGTATTGGAGTTTCAGCTTCAGCATCATTCCTTCCAAAGAAATCCCAGGGCTAATCTTCTTCAGAATGGACTGGTGGGATCTCCTTGCAGTCCAAGGGACTCTCAAGAGTCTTCTCCAACACCACAGTTCAAAAGCATCAATTCTTCAGTGCTCAGCTTTCTTCACAGTCCAACTCTCACATCCATACAGGACTACTGGAAAAACCATAGCCTTGACTAGACAAACCTTTGTTGGCAAAGTAATGTCTCTGCTTTTCAATATGCTATCTAGATTGGTCATAACTTCCCTTCGCTTAAGATATACTAATGACCATTATCAGTAAAATTTATTTGTAAAAGTCTCTAATAAATAGCCTGGACAAAATAGTACTAAAAGTTCTTATTCTTCCTTCAGGTTCAAATGTTTCAGAGTCCATGGTGCTCCTCCTTCCACCTTATGATGCAAGAAATGTAGATAAACAGTTGATTGAAAGGGTGGGAGGAAATTAAGATTTTAGCCAGACCATTGCCCAAGGATATAATTCATAGCCTACAAATCTCATAAAAAGGTCAAACAGCTAATATGCAAACACACACTTTCTGTGGCAAAGAATGCTGTTGTCCCACACTATACATTCTCCCATTCTTCCTTTGAATAACAGCTGTCCCATTGCCATCTAAAGTTTAGTTAGATAAACAGAAGTCTAACTACAGACACATTTTGCAGCCTTTTTTGCGGCTAGAAATGCTGTATGCCTAAAACTCTCAGCAGTAGAAGGAAAGCAAAACTATTATGCAGTCCATGGGGTCTCAAAGAGCGGGACACGATTCTGACTGAACAGCAACAACAGAAGTCTTCTATGCCTTGCTTTAAAAAGAAATTTGGGAAGCTGCTGTATAGCACAGGAAGCTCAGCTGGGTTCTCTGTGATGACCTAGAGGAGTAGGATTTGCAGCAGTGGGGAAGGGGGAAGGGGGAGTAGGTGAGAGGGAGGTTTGAGAGAGGGGATGTATGTATACTTATAGCTGATTCACGTTGTTGTACAGCAGAAACTAAACAACATTATAAAGCAATTATACTCCAATTTTAAAAAAATAAGTAAATAAAAATATATTCCTAAGTAAAAAGAAGAAGAAATTTCCTTGCCCTTCCTGATTCCCACAGGGTGTGATGAAGGCAAGAAGTTCAGCCAGCTAACCATGAGGACAAAGATAGCATGATAGAAGACAGAAGAGCAACAAAAAGGAGGAAACCTAGGTCTCTGGCTGATCTTATAGCAAAAAGCGTGGCTCTTTACTCTGGACTAATATGTAAGAAACATGTAAATTTCTCTTTTTTGGGACACATATTTTAGAGTAACTTTATTACACCTCTTACCCTCCAATATTCACTCCAAGACTGCATGCATGCTAAGTCGCTTTGGTCTTGTCCAACTCTTTGTGACCCTATGAACTGTAGCCCGCCAGGCTCCTCTATCCATGGGGTTCTGCAGGCAAGAATACTGGAGTAGATTTCTATGCCGTCTTCCAGGGGATCTTCCCAGCCCAGGGATCAAACCTGTGTCTCCTGCAGTTCCTGCATTGCAGGCAGATTCTTACCACTAAGCCACCGGGAAAGCCCCTTGGTATTCAGATGACGACAAAAGATAAACTTAGGATAACAAAATCTTTGTGCCCTCAATAATCAGAGAGAACTCAGTATGCACCAGTTAATCTGTTCATCACAGAAGGAAGTGAGAGACAAAAGAGTTTAATATATTTACAAAGGGATCAAGCAGAGAAGTCAAAGAATTATGAGTTCTGGAAGACACTCGAAAGAGTAGTTAGTGGGTTGCAGCTACAAGATCTCAATTTTTAAAAGTCCTTACTTCTTAGCTGCTAATATGTTCAGGCGCAATGACTCCGTTTCTGTTTCTCTGAACATCCGTCCCAGAGTCTGTATAATTTCAATGCACACCCTGTAAAACAAAGAGGAAAAATGTCACAGAAATGGCATGACTTCATTATGAGTTCAGAATTTCACACAATCAGTAATCCTTAATAGAATTACATTCAAATACCCATTTTAAAAAAAGTATAGGAAAGAAATTCTATATATCAAATTGCCAACATTGGTTGCAAGCCTATTCTGTGATGGCTATATGGTAAGCACTCAAAAATATTTGTTGAATGAATAAATTAATAAGTGCATGTCAAGATTACAAGTCATTATCATATTGATTTTTGTACTTATTTTTTTGCAAAGTGTTAATGATAATCACACTATTTTAAAACAAAATTTAATCATTTTAACTGTTTCAAGTAGGTAATTTTTCAAAATTTCAAATGTAAAAATGGGGATAAGTGAAAGGTGTCTTTCCTTCATAAACTGATTTTTTTTTCCCATTTGGGGACAGCCAGTATTACTAGTTTCTTGTGTAGTTTTTGACCACACAATTAGAACAAAATAAATGCTATTTTTAAAAATCTATGTGAAGCAAAATTTGCAGCATTATTTATCATTAAAACAGTACATATTTTGCCTAGTGCCTTCCATTTATTTAACATCCTAGGGAAAAAATAACTGTGATTAGCCAGTTAGTACTTACACCAGCTCATCAGCCCTTTGGGTTCTATTGTGAAGTGCATTCTTATCCCTAGACTCTGGCAAGTATTCATGAAGTTTGTTCACTAGGAAATAGAAAAGGTCACTGGTCTGTGAAAGCAAGAAGGAAAGAAATGGTAATTCAGTTCAGTTCAGTTCAGTTCAGTCGCTCAGTCTTGTCCGACTCTTTGCAACCCCATGGGCTGCTGCATGCCAGGCCTCCCTGAGTTACCTGTTGGCAAAACTGTCGATTCTTCCTTAATAAAAATAAGAAATTATTTGTTCTTTGATTAGGGAGAAAGGGATTTACAATCTCTCTCATTAACGCTAGCATAACCCAAATTGAAAACATACTTTTACTTACAACCAGGAGACCACTATCCTGCTGAACAGAGCCAGAGCTAAAAATGAGCAGGTGATACTGGGAGACGACTTCACCATTAATATTGAAGATCATCCAGAAGTAGGTATATAATTTAGGCAAGTCATTAAGTCACCTTGGAATAACAACGTTAAATGGGGGCCACTATATATCCGGCCTTTCCAAAGGAATACGGCTTTTGTGAGAATATGTCTAGAAAAGCACTCATTGTGAAATGTTTACTAATTCAAAAACAAATGAATGGCAGTGGTACAGCCTGTGAAGATGGTACAGAATGATTTTAATACTTCTGTTAAAACAGTGGAAATGTAGACTGCCATTTCTGCCAAAATAAACACTGACTTAAGAGTGGGGGAACCAGTTTTTTTATGTGTTCCTATCTAGTCTCATGAGATAATTGAGCACGACAATAAGCACTGGCCCATGAAATGAGGCAAGTTGGTACTAATGAGAAATAGGATGTAACTGCTTCTGTTTTCTATTTCTCCGTTGTTCCTTTTCTCCCCAGGACTTTTTCATTCACTTGTGGCAAGCTAGACTCCTTGTTTAGACAGGTACATGTGTGCTCTTATTTAGCTAAAGTGCCATGAGAAGAGGCTGGGATGGCAAGTGGAGAATGGGAAGGAGAAGAGGAGCAAATGGACACCTTGGCCCACTGAGAAGTGCTGGGATTTACCCAGTGCCCTGGTGAATTAGCAGAGTACGGTAGCTTTACACGCTGTCTCTGGAGCCAGGCTGCATGTATGCTCAGTTGTGTCCAGCTCTTTGCAACCCCATGGACCGTAGCCCCCAGGTTCCTCTGTCCATGGGATTCTCCAGGTAAGAATACTGGAGTGGGTTGCCATTTCCTCCTCTAAGAGATTGTCCCAACCCAGGGATCAAACCCACGTCTTCTGCATTGGCAAGTGGATTCTTTACCACTTGAGCCACCTAGGAAGCCCGGTTCCGCCACTGGGTAGCTGCAGGGTGTTTGGCAAATTACTTATATATTCTATAGCTCTTCATCTCTAAAATGGGATTAATAGAATCACCTCATGAAGTTGAAGTTAGGATTATTATAGACATTATTTGTAAAGCCTGAACAGTACTCAACATATTGTACATGCTTAATAAATATCAGTGATTATTGTAATCGCCCACCTGCTCAGTGGTTCAGGAATTTTCACGTTTAAAATATCTTCCACCTACTAGCAACAACAGGGAAGAATCTCAAAAACATTATGTCAAAAGAAGCCAAACACAAACTCCAGTACAATTCCATGCAACTGGAATTCTAGGAACAGCAAAATTAATCTATGATAGAAANAATTTTAAGAATGTGGCTATAATTATTCATTATACTAATTTCATTATAATTTACAAATATATATATATAATTTCCCATCCTCTTACCCAAGAACCAAAAATTAGAGCTACCTCTAAACTTTGCCGATAAGGTCCATCTAGTCAAGGCTATGGTTTTTCCAGTAGTCATGTATGGATGTGAGAATTGGACTGTGAAGAAGGCTGAGCACCGAAGAATTGATGCTTTTGAACTGTGGTGTTGGAGAAGACTCTTGAGAGTCCCTTGGACTGCCAAGAGATCCAACCAGTCCATTCTGAAAGAGATCAGCCCTGGGATTTCTTTGGAAGGACTGATGCTAAGGCTGAAACTCCAGTACTTTGGCCACCTCATGCGAAGAGTTGACTCATTGGAAAAGATTCTGATGCTGGGAGGGATTGGGGGCAGGTGGAGAAGGGGACGACCCAGGATGAGATGGCTGGATGGCATCACTGAAGCTATGGGCGTGAGTCTGAGTGAACTCCAGGAGTTGGTGATGGACAGGGAGGCCTGGCGTGCTGCAGTTCATGGGGTCACAAAGAGTCGGACATGACTGAGCGACTGAACTGAACTGAACTAAGCTAATAATGTGGTGTATTCCTAACAGGGTCTGTCTAGCACAAGCATTTTAGATGATACAGCGCTACATCATCCCTACCTGCCTCAATGCTGGGAACACTTGACAGACTATTCTCTATAGCTACTGTGCCCTCTGGTTAGGGTGATCAACCATCCCAGTTTGCTTGCAATTGGTCTAGCTTTTGCACTACAAGCCCCAAGTGCCATGAACTTCCTCAGTCCCAGACACACTGGAACAGTTTGTTACCCTACTCTGTGGGTAAACCAGGATGGTTGGTCATCAGCCATGTGAAGCACTCAGAATCTAAGAAGTAGCCAAGACTGTCTTGTATGGTGGGGGAAGCTGTGCACTTCCCAACTGTGCAGTAAAATGGCAGCAACTATGTATGAGGCCAGGAGCCAGAATCAGCCTCATTAGCACAGTACTAGTACTCACCTGGGCTTCTCAATGCCTTCACCTAAAACTGAATGACACTAAGTCAGTCTTCCAGAGTAAGTAAGTCTGTAACTTGCCGAACGGGAGAGCTAGATCGCTTTGACTTCTCAGAAGTCGCCTTTTTAAAAAATTATTTTACTTATTTATGTCTGTGCTGGGTCTTTGTTGCTGTGCAGTCTTTTCTCTAGTTGTGGCAAGCAAGGGCTACTCTCTATTGTGATACTCGGGCTTCTCATTGCTTCTCCTGTTGTGTAGCACAGGCTCTAGGGTGTGTGGGCTCAGTAGTTGTGGCCTGCAGGCCTAGTTGCTCCGCAGCCTGTGGAATCTTCCTGGATCAGGGATCAAATCCATGTCTCCTGTATTGGCAGGTGGATTTTTTACCACTGAGCCGCCAGGGAAGCCCAGGAGTCATCTTTAACAAGATGAATGTACTTAGTGCCACTGAACTATACAGTTAAATATGGTTAAGATAGTTTTGTATTATATGACTTTTACCACAATAAAAATTTTTTTAAATATATCAATCCTACACTTAAAAGTGTATTTAATTCTGTTTTTGTTTTAGGGAAACATGCACATAAAACTTCCTGATATCTGCTTTATCTCACTGTCTTATACTTCTTGCATGCCAGGAGCTTCCCCTGACCTTCTCTCTTTTTTTCACTCTGTCAACCCAGCCCATGTGAGCTACCATCTTTTTGCTACTGCTCTCCTCTCTTCCATCGCCCTGTGATTATATCACAGCATTTCAAGCATCGAGACAACTACATTAAATTTAATCAACATTTAAAAAAAAAACAGCATCAGAATATAAGATATTTATTTCTATTTTACTCTATGCTTGAATATGCTACATTTGATAAACAGGTAAAACAAGTTTTAAAGATTAAAAATAAGACAAAACACCTACTTTCCAGAAAAGTCTTTTCAGAATGAAGTTTTTCTGGGCTGTTACTTTAAGTTCCATAATTAGACAAAGTATCTTCCTCAACGTGTTGTCTTTAAGAAAAAGTTCAGATTTAAGCTGACCAAAGTGCTTAATTTTCTCCTCAGATCTACAGAAAGAAAAGAAAATTTGCCATGAAAGAAAATGATAAGAAACAGCAGTTGAGAAATATCAACAGTTATTGATAGGTATGTAAAACTTTGTTACTAATGAAATTTTTTTCTTTAGTTCCCTGAGGCATTTTATTTGCATGTATGTATTGCATCCCTAAAAAAAGAATTCAAGGACTTTTCCCTGCTTTATGTTTTCATCTTGCTTATTCATGGTCCGTGATGCCAGCTGAGGTTGTTGGTACAGTGAAACCAAACTGATGTGACAGGAGCAGGTTATTCTGCCATTTTCCCACATCTTTGAGTTGCATATCAAATCTGAAGCTGATCACTCCACACTTACTTAGCCTGTCTGCGAGGTTCCCAACAATCTTCCCAGCCCTGTGACCATCGATTATTTCAAATTTGCCAGTGTAACCATGCTTCATCATGGAAGATGACTTTGGAGCACAGCCTAGTAAGAATTTGGCATTTGCCTCTCTTTGAGGCATTGTTGATACTCTTGAAAGCATTAGCCAGGACATTCATGGTGCCACCATCGTGGCAGCGTGGGAGGATGGCTGGAAGAGGACTAATGGAATATTGGTATAGCTTATCAGTAATGAAAACTACTCCTTGTAGCCCTCCAGGCTCCTCTGTCCATGGAATTTTCCAGGCAAGAATACCGGAGTGGGTCACCATTTCATCCTCCAGGAGATCTCGAACCAAGGAACGAACTCGCATCTCCTGCATCTCCTGCACTGCAGGCAGATTCTTTCTTTACTGCTGAATCGCTGGGGAAGCCTCTAAATCGAACTGTTTATTACTCTCCAAACACACTTCTTACCATGCCCCTTTACTCTAGCTGTATCTATCCCGAATCTTCTGTCCCTCTTTCATAGTCTATCTCAGAGTTTGTTTGTATACCATTTACCATAATCCATGAATCATATGTAATATTATTTGCATACTATTTTTCCTTTAAATCAACTCATTTTTTCTTAGAGAAATTTCTTTACGAAGAAAACTTATTACTACTTCACAAGGGAAAAACCAGTACTGTTTGCTATAATTAGCAGGTTACTGTAAAAACAGTTTGAAAGCAACAAAATTCTAAGTAGATGCTCCCTATTTTGAGCCTGAAGCCTGCTCTCCCTTTGACAAAAGGGCAGATGAGTGTGTTAGAGAGCTGCCTCTACTGGCACCAAGTCAAGAGATTCTCCCTGATGAGATCAGACGAGTGGGAAAAGAGAATCACTTTTTTACTGTGGAATTCAAAGTCATTTCATGCCATGTCAGAAAACCACATGAAGTCACCCCACATCATTGCCCCATATCCGTTCCACACTTCAGGAAAAGCTGGCTTCGCTGAAATGAGTTAACACCTTCTCCTTAGGGCTTTCCCTAATTCTACCGACCATGGAATCCCTCTCCCATAGCCCTTTTTCCATACTTCACTCCATTGCAGTTCTTTGTGTACTTGTCCTGGCCCCTCAGCTGATTTGCAGCAACTTGAAAAACCATTAACAGGTTGGATATTGTTTCCATCTCCCACTGTGCTCAGCAGTAAGAACTGCACTTACCTGAGCACTGACTCTGTGGCAGGCTTTGGCCTGGGTAGTCTTCATGGACTAGCTCACTCAGTGTCACTAGGTGGGCTGAACTGGGAATTACTATCACTTTTACAGGACATTAGGTTAAGTAGCCTGTCCAAGCTCACACAACCAGTGATTCAGAAAAGCAGGGTGCAAAGTAACAGTAAGAGAGCTGTTTCATGTTCTGTGTAGATCAATGGAAATGTCTTAGAATTTCTGACTTAACGTAAAAATATTTTTACCACTTACTGTAGAAATCTTGTTATCAGCCACTTATTCCAATAATACTACATAGAATCTTGGTTCTTGCCCACTACCTCCCACTTTATTTAAAAAAAACAAATCTAAGATGCTCTCTTCTATCCAATCAGTTAATCTCTCATTAACATAAAAATTAAGACTTTCTGAAAAATACTCTCTTTTCTAGTGAAGACACCAGAGTAGAAATGAACATAAAGAGATCAATCTTAGCCATCAAAAAGGCCACAGATAACAAATGTTGGCAAGGATGTGGGGAAAAAAGGAATCCTTGTACACAGTTAGGGCTTCCCTGATAGCTCAGTTGGTAAAGAATCTGCCTGCAGTGCAGGAGACCCCAGTTCAATTCCTGGGTTGGGAAGATCCCCTGGAGAAGGGATAGGCTACCCACTCCAGTATTCTTGGGTTTCCCTTGTGGCTCAGCTGGTAAAGAATCTGCCTGCAATGAGGGAGACCTGGGCTCGATCCCTGGGTTGGGAAGATCCCCTGGAGAAGGGATAAGGCCACCCACTCCAGTATTCTGGCCTGGAGAATTCCCTGGACTGTATAGTCCATGGGGTCACAAAGAGCTGGACACGACTGAGCAACTTTCACTTCTTTCACTTGTACACTGTTGGCAGGAATGTAAATTGGTGCAGCCACTATGGAAAACAGGATAGAGGTTACTCAAAAAACTAAAAATAGAACTACCAAGTACCCACTCCTGGATACTTATCTGAAAAAAAATGAAAACACTAATGTGAAGATACATGTACCCTCAATGATCACAGGACCATTATTTACAATGGCTAATGGATGTAAGTAACCTCAGCAGATGAATGGATAAAGAAGATATGGGGTGTGTGTGTGTGTGTGTGTGTATACATATATAGTTTTGGTTGCCAAGTCGTGTCCAACTCTTGTGACTCTATGGACTATATAGCCTGCCAGGCTCCTCTGTCCCATGGGATTTCCCAGGCAAGACTACTAGAGTGGGTTGCAATTTCCTTCTCCAGGGCATCTTCCTGGCCCAGGGATCAAACCTGTATCTCCTGCATTGGCAGGCGGATTCTTTATCACTGAGTCACCAGGGAAGCCATATGTGTGTGTGTGTGTGTGTGTGTGTATACACACACACGAACACACAGGAATACTACTCAGCCATAAAAAAAGAATGAAATCCTGCCATTTGTAGAACATGCATAGACTTGGAGGGTATTATGCTAATTGAAGTAAGTCAGGCAGAAAAAAGGCAGATACTGTATGATATCACTTATATGTGGAATCTAAGAAATAAAACAAACTAATGAATATAACAAAAAAGAAATAGACTCACAGTTACAGAGAACAAACTAGTGGTCACCAGTGAGGAGAGAGAAGGGAAGAGGGGTGAGGTAGAGGTAGGGCATTAAGAGTATAAACTAGTATGTATAAAATAAATAAGCTGCAAGGATATATCATACAGCACAGGGAATATAGCCAATATTTTATAACAATTTTAAATGGACTATAATCATTAAAAATTGTGAATCATGATGTTGTATACCTAAAACATATAATATTATAAATCAACTATACCTGAATTTAAAAAATAAAAGAATTCAGTAATAACAGTCATAGAGGCAGATGAACATGATTTTGAGTATGGAGGCACAGTCAGATAGACTGATCAGTATCCTAGATCTGCCCCTGTTCCTCTGAGTAACTACCAAGGGCAAGTTTCCTAGTGTCTCTCTACCTCAGTTTTCCCATCTGTAAAATGAGGATGATGATAATACCTATCCCACTGTGCTGTTTTGATATTTTAGTTATTTCATGTGCTTAGCATATAGTAAGTATTTAATAAATATTATCTAAATAGGAATAAGCTTTGAGATCTTGCTTCCCTATATACCCATTTCAAATTATTGCTCTATTTCATATGGCAATAAATTTTTCATATTTAAAAAATAACCATAAAATCCCTCTGCTGAGAACTCAAATAAACAGCAGAAATGTAGTTTTCACAAACAAATGAGCTTAGAAAAGCAAAAGCCCAGAAAAAAATACAATATCAGCACAATCATTTTGAAATTGAGTTTCCAGTTTTTCCCACTGGGAGTCAGCAATTTGCTAAGATTCATATAGAAATGAACTGTTTTTAATCTTTTGGCACCTGTGATAATAGGTTATAATATCAAATTATTTTTTTCAAAAAGGCAAAAACAAATTTCATAAGAAAAAGCACACTAATCTCTTCATACTGACAATCAATTCATACGTAAAGCAAGGTCTTTCTTACCTCATAAATTCAAATTGGATTCAGTAGTCTATATTTCTACAGAGAAGTTATGGATAATCACAGTTTCTCTGAAAATTCAGAGAATATTTGCTTTTACATAAATGACAAACTTTGACTAATTTAAATAAGAAAAAGTCTATTCCAGAAGACTCCATTATTTAGTTTAGGAATAAGAGGAAACTTTATATTAAAGTCAACAGATATTCTATATTTCATGAGCTAGAAAACAAAACCTCACCCAACAATGTGGCAGGAGAATTCTTGATATAATGATAAGTTCTAATTTTTCCTGTATTTTTCATTTTTACAAACATTTAACATCAATTATACCTTACATTTGTATCATACTTTATAGCTGGAATGGTTTTTCTTACATTATCTCAGAAACCCAGTGTATGTATTCACAATAATCAGATTACAGAACTCACAACTGTATCAGAATCCTAACTTGAAAACCCAAAGAATATTTATTCTTTTTTAAACTGAAGGTGCCTTGTAGGTACAGACCATTTCCTATGTGTCTTGTACATATATTTGCATCCTTCGTGGTACATTAAATTACTATACTTTAAATATATTTATTGCCTTTAGTAATTAATTTTGCAAGAAATATGCTTTTCCTGAGTCCAGATAGAGGCAGACCTCTCCTTGCCTTTAGGGATAAATTTCAAGTCACACAAAGTGAGAGCCTGTTTTATTATACAATTAACTTTAAAATCACTTTATACAATATAGCACCAAAATTAAAATGGATATATTTTTAGAGTAAACATATGAAAACATGTAGAAATTCTAAGATATCTAGATAATCATCTTTTTTAAAAAGAAATCCCAAACATTATGTTATTTAACCCCTATAACTCAGAACATATCTCAAAATAAATGGAACATTTCCTTGCAAACTCATCATTATCACACCAACAAACTTATCAGTAATTCTATGGTATTGTCTAATACCCAGTCCGTATTCAAATGTTCTCTCTTGCCTTAAAATATATTTTTATATTTGGCTTGCTAAAATCAAGATCTAAATAAGATAATGGTTATATTTGCTTGCTGTGTTTCTTAGGTCTTTTAAAAACTAACTATGGTAATTTTCATACACAAAAATGGAGAAAATCACATAAGAAACCCCCACATACCCATCACTAAGCTTCAGTAATTTTCAACATTTTGCCAGTCTCATTTTATCTATTGCCTTAAATACACACACCTTTAAAAATTCTGAGATAAAATATACATAACATAAANCTAAGCTTCAGTAATTTTCAACATTTTGCCAGTCTCATTTTATCTATTGCCTTAAACACACACACCTTTAAAAATTCTGAGATAAAATATACATAACATAAAATTTTCCATTTTAACCATTTTCAGGTGTATTAATACAATTCAGCAGCAGTAAGTGCGACCATAATATTGTGCAACGTCACTACTACCTATTTCCATAACTTTTTCATCATCCTGAACAGAAACTCTATATCTATCAATCAATAAGTCTACATTCCTCTCTCTCCCTAGCTCCTGGTAACCCATATTCTGGTTTCTGTTTCTATGAATTTGCCTATTTTAGGTATCTCATATAAGTGGAATCATAAAATATTTGTCCTTTTATGACTGACTTATTTCATATAGCATTGTCTTCAAGGCTCATCTATATTGTCACATGTATCAGAATTTTATTCCTTCTTAAGGCTGACACAGCCACACTTTAAGTCAGATTCCAATTTAATTGTGGAGAAGCAAACAGCACTCTACTTTTCTTGGCTGGGCAATCCCATGGACAGAGGAGCCTGGCGGGCTACAGTCCGTGAGGTTGCAAAAGAGTTAGATACAACTGAGGGACTAAACCACAACAAAGCAGTTTAATTGTCTGAGCAAAGATGTGCCATAGGTGGTGCTCTTTGTTTCATGTTATGTCAAATAATGAGGCACAAAAAATTTAAGTGCCTCATTAGAGCATCTCAGTTAAGTGAGCTAAGACTGATCAATGGTCTAGTTATTTACATGATCCCTCGATTTTGAAGTTCCACTTCACTTTTATATCTAATAGTTCCATCCACTGAGATCATTGCATGAATCTTTTATTTCATTTGAGGTTGGAAAAATGGTAATTTTCTATTCCTATCAAAGCTTCCACATTTATTAGGTGGAATTCTGTAAAATTAAATTTGTTCTCATCAACTTGAGCTACTTGGTTACCCTGAATTAACTAGTTTATGCAGGAAAGGCAGGATAAATGCTTAATTCTTTCCATTTGTTTGCTTATTTGCAGAGAGATGAATTAATGCCCTATTTACTTCTAATGGAATTTTAGTGTATTTTTATTTCTTCATGGAAGGAGGGTAGGAGAGAGGACTTTCCATGATGCATCATTATACACTTTGGAATTTTTATATATTCATTATGTTTTAACTATCTCATTCATTATTTTTTCTGATCTCGTATTGTCCTATCTTTGGCTCTTAGGAGCCCCTTCATGGGTGCTCCTGTGTCCTTTAGTTTGGGCCCTGTTGCTCTTTGCATTCTGCCTCAAGCTGTTTCAAATTCATTTGTGTATTTCCTGCCGCAGGCCTAGAATTAGTCATTCTTCCAAGGAACTTTGGGTCCTTTTAATGGGGAATGAATTGTATCTTTTAAAATTAAACTTTCCCTTAGTTTATTTACATCACCCCCAGTATATGTCACTTATCATAAATCTCTCAAAACTCACTTATGACTTAATATCAAAGTTATTGGAATCATCAATTCACAGAGTGTTTTCTTTGTGCAAAGCACTGTTTTAAGTAAGAAAAATACAAAAATTAATAAGACATCCTTCTTGCCTTCCAGGGTGGTGGTGGTGGTTTAGTTGCTAAGTTGTGTCCAACTCTTGTGACTCCATGGACTGTAGCCTGCCAGGCTCTTCTGTCCATGTGATTTCCCAGGCAAGAATACTGGAGTGATTGTCATTTTCTTCTCTAAGGGACCTTCCCGACCCAGGGATCAAACCCACGACTCCTGCATTGCAGATGGATTCTTTACCCCTAAGCCACAAAGGAAGTCCATTGCCTTCCAGGGGCTCACAATCTATTGGCAGTAATAGTCACATCACCAGAAACTGCTTCAATGTAAGGCTGACTGTGATGAGAACATAGTAGTACTATAAAGTCTGAATAAAATCCAAGTTCCCTTGTCTCGCATATACGGCCCAGCCTCTATCTTATTTCATTCATTCATTCATTCATTCACTGTATAAAGCTTACTGGCAGTCTACTATGTGCTAATGACCAAAGTACAGTCCCTGCTTAAGGAGCATATTTCCTAATGGGGCAGCACATAAACAAGCAATCCATAAAACAGAATGGACAGTGCTACAAGTTGTGTAATCACAGGATTTTATGAAGGGGCCCTCTTAACTTACTTTGAGAAATTATTTTTAGAAAAAGGGATAATGAGCTAAGACTTGAGCTGACATTTCTATGAAGAGGAAGAAGAGAAGCGAGTAAGTTCTAGAATGGAAGCCATCATGTTAGGACCCAGATGAACAGGGAGCTTTTTGAGAGCTACAAGTTCTCTTGGATCAAGAATTTAAGGTAGGAGTGTGGGGGACACAACAGTTGAGGAGAGAAACAATAGAGAGATATTAGGAAGATTTGTAAAAAGGTGTTATAGAGTGTAGACCTTCTAAGGGCACTGGGGAGCTCTCCAAAGGCTTTAAGGGAGAAGTGACATGATCAGGATTTGTGCTTCTGAAAGATTCCTCTGTCATGCTGAGGGAGGGTCTAGCAAGGTTCAAGAGTGAAGGCAGAGACCAGCAAGGAAAATACTGGTGGGAGCCTAAAACAGAGATAACTGGACCTGAGCATATGGCAGTGGAAAGAAGTGGGTGTTATCCAGATATATCCAATAGGTACAATAAATCATGTGGTGATGACTAGATGTAGAGGGTGGGCATCTGGGGATCCAGGACCCTGGCTTAGGCTGTCTGGAGATACTGACAGCATGCCCTGTTTAGGAAACAGACATAAGATCAGGTCACAGAAGGAAGAGGCTGAGCCCTGTTTTGAATATGCTGACATTATGGCTCCTGTGACACAGACAAGAAGTGATGTCCCATAGATTATAGTATTTGCAATTCAGGGCATGAAGTGATATAAATGTGATGGTCAGCAACTCACAGAGTTAGGAGAGGCAAAGAGAACAAACCCCTCCACCACCTCCTATGTAACTCTGACCTGTCATCACTTCTTACCTGTATGGCTTTTGACTTCCAGTAGCAGGACTGAGCTCACTAACATATAGGGGATCTTGTAAAAGAGTAGCTTTCTGAAAGAGGAAAAAAGTGGGAATAGTTAGAATTTTTGTTGAATGAAAATCACTTCCCCTTCCTTTTAGTCAATATCATATATCTATTCTTGAATCCCTTCTACAGTACATGATTTGTGACTCATTCCAATATTTGATAATACCACAGGGAATTTTTCCTTAGTAGTTTTTTTTTTAAAGTTTTAAACATAACACTTGCTCATTGTATCAACATCAAACTGTACAGAAATGTGTAAATGATAAAAAGTTCCCTATCCCTCACTACCCCTTCTGTCTCAATTTTCAAAACACCTTGCTGTTGTTGGTTTGGTTTATATTCTTTCAGGCAGATAAAAACATATGAATTATAACATACATTTATAATATTTATACATTAGATGATATATATTTATAATATTTATTTAATACTAGCCACATCATATCACATGTTAATCTGGGGTCTTTTTTTCACTTAATACATAGTGGACAGTTCTTCATATCTATATATATAGATTTACTTCAGTCTTTTTAATAATTACAGTATTACATTGCCAAGATATACAATAATTTTGTTACCTGTTCCCCCTTTAATGGGGTTATTTTTTCCTTAAATCGTTAGTGTTACCATTTCCCATTCATTCTGGGTCTTAAAACAAACTGGCATGTAATGTTTGGCAAGTTCTCTAAATAATTTTTTGTTTATTTTGAGGCTTAACAGGTCAGAAGGGATTTCTGAAATGTTTCTGATTTACAGTTCCAAGCAACTCCTGTCTTACTCCTTATAAACAGAGTATGGTGGTAGGTGCATGTGTAGGGGGGAATTATGTACTTTGTCTTACTATTTTTGTCATCATTCTATGTTTTTTCTTTTTAAAAAAAAAGCTGCCCTTTTTATCTCTCCAAATTTATCCTTGCCTTAAATCTAGAATTTTAATTTGAGAATATTCCTTAGTTATTTAGCTTTCTAGCAGTTATCTTCACAACATAAGGGCAAAGAATTGCCATATTTTGTCTTTGTAGAATTTGAGATGCTAAACATTTACTTTTGGTAAAATTTACAGATAAAATGTCTTACTCACAGAGACAACTCTTTGGAAACCCTTAAAATCAGAATGAGTGCTAATTTCTAACTGGATGGTTTAGGTTAATTTTACCAGAAAGTATACAGAGTTAAGTTGTTTTTTCCCAGAAGCATTTCCATACTTCAACAGGAAAGAACTCTCAGACACAACAGATCAATTACACAAGATAAGTCTGACTGATTTAGGAAATTATTTTCTTTCCATTTCCTAAAATCTATGAAGATAGCCAAGACTAACTAAGGGTAACCACCCTAATTAGAGAATCCAACAATGTCACAAAAAAAGTCACACTTTTAAAAATGTTTATATTGAGTTAATACCATTTTCACTAGAATAAATGGTAACCTAATTGATTCATCATTTGTATATAAAATATTTGCTTACTTGTTTTCCTTCTTTCAAGGGATNATAGAACGTTGTTTAATAATAATGTCTGCTAACTCATAAGGATAACCCCCTCCATCCACAGTATTTCAGTGTATAGAAAAAAAAATCAGTCTATCTGGGTTCAAATCCCAGTTCTGTGTTAGTTGTATAACCTTGAATATACTTAACTTCCCTATACCTCAGTTTCCTCATCTATAAGATTAGAATAACAGTCTTAACCTCATAGGACTGTTGTACAGATTAAATGAGTTAATATACAGAAAGCATCAGCACAGTTAATAACATTGATAATAACACTACATGGTAGTTATTTGTTGTTGCTTTTATCATCAGAAGGGCTATGAGTTGGCCCATCTGACTTACCCCAAGCATGCCTCTATTGCAGAATTTTAAAGTAGTACTTAAAACTAGGAGTTAGTTAATTCTGGAAGCATAAACAGTTATTTTGAAATATTTAGGCAGATTTTTAAAAGTCAATTAAGTTTTGGGTTTTCTATTAGAATATATGGTTGCTTCCCTGGTGGCTCAGACGGTAAAGCGTCTGTCTACAATGCAGGAGGACCAGGTTTGAGCCCTGGGTTGGGAAGATCCCCTGGAGAAGGAAATGGCAATCCACTCCAGGACTATTGCCTGGAAAATCCCATGGACAGAGAAGCCTGGTAGAGTACAGTCCACGGGGTTGCAAAGAATCGTATATAAGCCCTTCTCTTAAGAGATCAAGATTTTCCCTCTATTTATGATTCACATATATTCTTAATTTGGAGAAAGCTGTTTAAGATTTTACAGATGAATTTTAAACATTTAACATTTAATTTAAACATTAAATATTCTGAACTGTGCTATGAAAAAAAAACTAGAGTTGCCTTGCAGTCTTCCAAATTTGGGGCCACTTATAAAACCCCTCCTTCCTAGCTTCTTCTGAGTGATAAGAGTCTTTCATACCTCTTAACATCATTATGAAAGACTCTTTTCACTCAGAAGGGCTTCCCTTATGGCTTACCTGGTAAAGAATCCACCTACAATGCAGGAGACCTGGGTTCAATCCCTGGGTTGGGAAGATCTGCTGGAGAAGGGATAGACTACCCACTGCAGTATTCTTGGGCTTCCCTTGTGGCTCAGCTGGTAAAGAATCTATCCACAATGCAGACCTGGGTTCAATCCCTGGGTTGGGAAGATCCCCTGGAGAAGGGAAAGGCTACCCACTCCAGTATTCTGGCCTGGAAAATTTCATGGACTGTATAGTCCATGGGGTTGCAAAGAGTTGGACACAATTGAGTGACTTTCATTTCAACATTATTATATTTGAAGATCAATAATAAAAATTATATATCACTGAAGGGAACTAAAAAGAGTCATATTGTAAAACTGATCCTGGCGTTATAAAAAGATTACTAAATGAGAGTTCTGACTCTGCCTCTAAACTTACTACACAATGTTGAGTAAGTTACTTAGAATTTTTTTTTTGCTTCAGTCTCCTCATTTATAAAATAAAGGACATAAGCCAGGTGATCTCTGTAAAATTATCTGATCTTATGACAATGACTCCCACTAGCCTACTTTCAGTAGCACAGCTAAGAAATAATGAAACATATTGACAGTGCTGAGCTTTGTCCTCACTGAAAGCTGAATGGTTAAGAAATCACCCCTTGTTTGCGTGCTAAGTCACTTCAATTGTGTCCAACTCTTTGCAGCGCTATGGACCATAGCTCACTAGGCTCCTTTGTCCATGGGATTCTCCAGGCGAGAATACTGGAGTGGGGTGCTATGCCCTCCTCCAGGGGATCTCCCCGACCCAGAGATCGAACCTGTGTGTCTTAAATCTCCTGCACTGGCAGGCAGGTTTTTTACTACTACCACCACCTGGGAAGCCTGAGAAATCACCCCAGCTAACTGTAAAAAAACCACACTGCTCACAAATATTCCAAAATAAGACCTGTCTCCAACCTTCCTCACTAATTCCCACGAGACTTACGGCCAACTCCCCTATTTGTTACCTGCCTCATGAAACCTCAGGCCCATCTCCTTTTCTTCAAGACACTTTTCATTAATGAGCATTTTCCCTATTGCAGTAGCCTGATAAAGTCATCTCCTTAATTGTCCAGGGCATTGTGTCTTTCACTATCTTAAATCCCAAGGTTAAGTTTCCAAAATGCGGAGGAAGAACAGGGAAGCCTATCCTAAAAAAAATCCTCAAGGCGAGGTTAACTTAGGAGGGCACTTACTATAATATAATTGTTCCATGAACTTTTTAAGTGCAGAAATATTGATGACGTTGTGGAAATAACATACAAATGAAGTTCTGACTCCTTTTTCTCTAGATTTGGGTTGCTCTGTAAAGGGGAAGCCAGGGTGGAATTTCCTAAGTAAAACTCATTTCCGTTCTCATTGCACTTGAAAGGGATTTCACTTAGAGAGTCTTTGTGATCTGAAAGCCCCTGGGGTTCTTTTGTGTCTGTTATACAGAACGGCCCACTAGCTTTGCTACTGGCTGACGTGAGCTGACAACTTCTCCTGGAAGGGTTAGGTAAGGGTCCACCGGCTCTTTGGCCATGAAGGGACAGCTTCTTCAGGTCTGAAGGAGGGCCGACAGTTGAGTCCTTGGATGCTGTGCTGCTCTCCTGGTGGTACCTGTCAGGTAGAATTTAGAGTTAAACATAATATTCAGAATTTAACAGAAAGGAACAAAGAGAACTCAGTGGCCCATTGCAGAGTTCGAGTCTGAAAGTAAAAGTCTTCACATAAAGGGAATGCTTGTTAGGAGAAAGCGATTTACTCTCACCTGCTGGGAGTTATGGTACAATTCTTCAGTGTATACTCCTGCTTTCAGAAATAGAATCTACCCTATGTCATTTAAAGAGGCATTTTGGTTTTTTTTTACATCTAAAGCATTATGCCTGTCCTTCACAGAGCCCAATACTAGTGAAACGACTTTTCGTTCTAGTTTTGAAACTTGATTGTTCTTTCATTGTACATTTCTGATGGATACCGTAAAGAAAAAATTATTCATATAGAGAGATGTGAAGAGAGATTTTCTTAAAGGGTGTTTTCTTTGACTCATGTTTTGCTAATACTCTTCTGATTTTTCCAATATCATTGCAATAGCATCAGCAGTTTTTTTCAGAATCAGTCTTTTGTCCCATCTTTTGTCTTCCCTGTTCTCTCCAGCTCACCATGACCCACTTCTTTTCTCTGCAGCCCAAGGAGGCAAATGGCAGAGGCTAAGAAGTTGCAGAATATGAGATCCAAGTTCTAATCCAGGCTCTGCCACTCAGTGGTTATGTGACTTTGATTGACCTAAGCCTTAATTTCCTAATTTTAAAATAGGAACTAATAGAACCATCTCATTGGGTTTCTGTGAGGATTAAGTAAGAAAATACATGCAATACTCAATAGATGCTAGCTATTAATCACTCAGTAGGTGCTAGCTATTAATATTACCCTATATTGTCTTGAATTGCTGGTTTATCATTTTATATTAATTTTTCTTGTCTCCCTTATGAGACTGGAACCTCTATGAAAGTTGGAAACCACTTTGCTTTTATTTGTTCTTAATTTTAAACAGGTGTAGAATTCATTCATCATCTGTACAATGCTATGAACTAGGCTGACTTTCAACTCTCAGCTCCCTCTTCCACTGACTTTACATATGTGTACATGTATGCACGCATGCATGAACATACAAGTGCTCAAAAAGTGATAGCTTTTCTTTATTCTTGTAGATGTTCTTTTCTAAAATTTTCTCTATGGGAATTGAATTAAATAGCCAGTGCACAGATTATGTTAGATAATGTTATGAAATTAGGTTAAAATGTTCATTTTAGGCACAACATATGTTAAACTAAGATCATGGCATCCAGTCCCATCACTTCATGGCAAATAGATGGGGAAACAGTGGAAATAGTGACAGACTTTATTTTGGGGGGCTCCAAAATCACTGCAGATGGTGACTGCAGCCATGAAATTCAAATATGCTTGCTCCTTGGAAGAAAAGCTATGACCAACCTAAGCAGCATACTAAAAAGTAGAGACATCACTTTGCCAACAAAGGTCCGTCTAGTCAAAGCTATGGTTTTTCCAGTAGTCACTTATGGATCTGAGAGTTGGACTATAAAGAAAGCTGAGCACTGAAGAACTGATGCTTTTGAACTGTGGTGTTGGAGAAGACTCTTGAGAGTCCCTTAGACTGCAAGGAGATATAACCAGTCCATCCTAAAGGAAATCAGTCCTGAATATTCATTGGAAGGACTGATGCTGAAGCTGAAACTCCAATACTTTGGCCACCTGATGCAAAGAACTGACTCACTGGAAAAGACCCTGATGCTGGGGAAGATTGAAGGCAGGAGGAGAAGGGGACAAGAGAAGATGAGATGGTTGGATGGCATCACCGACTCAATGGACATGAGTTTGAGTAAGCTCCAGGTGTTGGTGGTGGACAGGCAGGCCTGACATGCTGCAGTCCATGGGGTTGCAAAGAGTTGGACATGACTGAGCAACTGAACTGAACTGATCTTAAACGTCAGCAAAATGATTTCAGGTAATTACAGAAAGGTCTACCTGAAGTGACTGTAATTTACTCAGTTATATGAAAAATTTATTATTTTAGAGAGTTAAAAGAATTTCTAACAATGATTACCTTTTTGACAGCATAAATTAAAATGCCACAGACATTATAGCTTCACCAATTAAGCAAGCCAACCATAAAGCTAAGCTGTATTTTTCATTTAAAATTCAGTAATACCCACTCTTAGTAGTCTGATTAAAGAGTAGTTCATTACTAAGCAAGAGTTCAGAGTTCTAGAACCTTGAATTTCCACAGTAGTCGACTTCATATTTATAGTACTAGGTTGCTAAAAGTCAAGTGTTTTTCTAATGAGCTGATTATGTATCTCTAGGGAGAGCCCAGCCATAAAGGAGTAAGCAGTGAGAGAACTGGAAAAGATAACTCCAAGATCAAAATTATGCACAAATGACTTTTCTCCTTTTCCCCTCCACATCAAACACAGCCACATTCACTCCTTGAGGCTGAAACCATCAAGTTAAAGCCACAATCCAAAAAGCAACAGGCAACATTAAACAGCTTCAGAAAAATCCATTAGATGCAAGGTCGACTAAGAATACAAAGTACATATATGCTAGCGTATTGATTCTATCAAGAAATGAGGAAAATGGTAAGTAGAATTTATTTAACTTCTTTCTCATCTTTTTCAAAAGTTTTAAAATCAAATACAAAAAAATAATTATNTTGATTCTATCAAGAAATGAGGAAAATGGTAAGTAGAATTTATTTAACTTCTTTCTCATCTTTTTCAAAAGTTTTAAAATCAAATACAAAAAAATAATTATTTGATTTTAAAAACTCTTAAGAAGGAAGAGAAAGAAGTTAAATACGAAAACGGGGAATTTAGTTTTCATGGAGAGCAAAGCACCTATTCAAGGAAGTAGTCAGATTAATGTACAAAATAGAAAAAACAAGCAGAACAATAAAGAACAATGATTCTTCCATAAAAAAAAATTGTATAGGCCTAGATCTTAAGATGTAGAATTTCAGCTCTCCTGAATTAAAAAATTCCCTATGAAGGCTCTACTAAAGCAGAATTGGTGAGATATAAGCAATTTTATATAAAATAATTCAAAACTGGAAAGCAATTATCAGTATTTAGTATAATCAAGAGGCTGGCAGACACCAGTACCAAACTTGTCATGTGACCCAGAGTCACATAACATAATATTCAACACAGTTAGCACTCTGAATAGAACATTTTATGGCAACCCACTCCAGTATTCTTGCCTGGAAAATCCCAAGGACGGAGTTGCCTGGCAGGCTACAGTCCATAGGGTTGAAAAGAGTCGGACATGCCTGAAGCATCTTAGCACATACGTATGCCAAATTATTGCACAACAGCATTTTTTATTAGCTTTTAAAGAAAGTATTTACTTATTTTAACTTTGGCTGCGCTGGGTCTTCATTGCTGCATGAGCTTTTTTCTGGTTGTGGCAACCAGGGGCTACATTCCAGCTGTAGCATACAGGCTTCTCATTGTGGCAGCTTCTCCTATGGTGGACCACGAGCTCTAGGTGCACGGGCTTCAGTAGTTGTGGCACATGGGCTCAGTAGTTGCAGCTCCTGGGCTCTAGAGCACAGGCTTGGTAGTTGTGGCACACCGACTTAGTTGCTTCTCAGTATGTGGGGTCTTCCCAGACCAGGGATTGAACTCGTCTTCTGCATGGGCAGACAGATTCTTTACCACTGAGCCACGCGGAAGCCCACACAATAGCATTTTTATTCTTTAAATACCATATGATTAGTGAGAGTAGAAAAGAGGGAAGTTATTCTGTTCCAAGACTTGATCAAGGATTCTGAGGATGCTGAATAGATTATTGTTTAGTGACTGACAGATAATTAGCAATAACAACAGAGCTAAGTTTAATAGGGATTTACTAAGTGTCACACACAGTTCAAGCACTTTACATGTACAGTTGACCCTTGAACAACATGAGGTTGGGGTGCTGACCCTCTGCAGAGTTGAAAATCAACACATAACACTTGAGAGTCACCCCTCTGTATCTAAGGTTCCATATCTGAGGATTGTGTAGGACTGTAGTACGTACCTATTAAAGAAATACGCATATAAATGCACCCACAAAATTCAAACCTGTGTTGTTCAAGGGTCAACCGTACGTGATTTAGTTCTTTATGTATCATCCCTGTGGGACAGGCACCATTGTGAGCCCCATCCTACAATGAGGAGTGAAGCCCTGGGAAGGTGAAATAGTCCAGGACAGAGTCCAGGCTTGATGTTATCCAGTGTGACTACTGAGCCTGCATGTTTTTCTCTACTATGCAGAAAAGAATAACACAGCTCTCTTTTTCTAGTTTCTGCCAAGAAATGTTTCTTCTTAGAGAAAGATATAAGGTTCAACTTCTTGGTTGTTTTTCCCTTCTATTTTGCTAATGATATTAAGTGCAACACATTCTCATGTCATAAGGATGCCACGGTGGCCACCTCTGTAATGTGGTGGTGGTGTAGTCACTCAGTCATGTCTGACTCTTGCAACTCCATGGACTGTAGCCCGCCAGGCTCCTCTGTCCATGGGATTCTCCAGGCAAGACTACCAGAGTGGGTTGTGATTTCCTTATCCAGGGCATCTTCCCAAACCAGGGATTGAACCCAGCTAAATTCTGTTTATTTTAAACAGATTGGTTTCTTCAGTTCATCCTTCTACTTGCCATGCCCTATGGTTAGAAAGTCTGCTTTTAAGCTTCCATGAGCTAGATATCAGTAGAGGCTATAAACAGATGTAAACTTAGATCAAAATCCACTCTAGTGGGTATAAGCTGAGCAGATCTAGACTGAAGGCTAAGCATTGTCACTCTTTTCCTTTTGGATTATTCAGGGTGAACTCAGTTGAATTTATATAAATCTGACTCTGTGCCAGCACTGTAAAAATGTTCTGTTGATCTCTATGTTTTCCTTTTCTATGTGCAAGCAATAGGCAGTCTTTTCCCCGCCAGCTTTAGGGGACCCTTAAGTAGGTCACAATAAACTTTTCCTCAAGGAGCGTTTTGAGGAGACATCTGCATGGGTTTCCTCCTGTAAAATGTCTGAGTACATGGAACTATCCACTAATGAAGCTATACTAAAGATAGAGAAACTGAAGCACTGAATCTCATTATCAGAGATCATCACTAGTCTGTTTTCCATCCCTCAGGCCTTAAAAGGTCTGTTGTTTACTATTACCTTGAAAAGTAATCATATTTATGTCAGTCTGATGTCCCAAGATAACTGCTTCCTTCTTATGACCTGCAGCTTCTCATAATTAGGCCTAAAACTTTATACCACAGAGGTGTTTCAAAGCCCTCTACACGATAACATTCTT
This sequence comes from Redunca redunca, assembly GCA_006410935.1. Classification (NCBI taxonomy): domain Eukaryota; kingdom Metazoa; phylum Chordata; class Mammalia; order Artiodactyla; family Bovidae; genus Redunca; species Redunca redunca. The sequence goes on from SJYQ01094324.1 coordinate 454,407, forward strand.
TAGCCCTCTAATTAGTGTTTATCATAGCCTGCCTTTTGTTTACACTTTTGACTCAAATGTTTAATGACGAAGATGTAGTCCTAGAAAACTATGGATAGCAGACCTAATTCTACCACCCCGACCTATATTCACTCCTCTCTTCCACACATGGAGCGCACAGAAACTGCAATGTTTTTAAACCTCTTGGTTATGGTGGATATTTTCAGCAGTGAATCATTTATTCAAGTTAGGCATCAGAGACTTCCCAGGATCTTTTTTTTTTGGTTGTGGTGGGTCTTCATTGAAGCTCTCAGGCTCTTCATTGCTGTGCATGGGTTTTCTCTGATAGAGGCGTGCAGGCTCCTCGTTGTGTTTCTGTTGTTGCCGAGCACAGGCTTTAGGGCACATGGGCTTCAGCAGTTCTGGCACACAGGCCTAGTTGCCCCGTGGCATGTGAGATCTTAGTTCCCAGTCCAGGGATCAAACCTGTGTCCCCTGCACTGGCAGGCAGACTCTCAACCACTGGACCACCAGGGAGGTCCCAGGATTTTTTAATTTGGTGCAAGAAAGTATGTGAGTTAGCAACCATGTGGTGGTGGGAACAGTAAAAAGTGAATTTAAGACAGCTGTTGACTTTGCTGTCCCAGAGAGGACATGTTATTCAGTGAAAGAAAATGAAGCTGATCCACAAACATCCAAGGAGACAGAAACAAAGTTCTGTGGCACTCAAGTCCCCAGTTCCAGGTATGCCCAATCCAACTTCATGCTTATCATTCCTACATTCCTGCGGTGTGGTTTCTAACTTTTGCTGATTTTTCTCACTGTTGTACATCTGAAATCAATCACAGAGTCCAACAAATAGAATATACCAGATTTAACAGGTAAGATAGATGGATCTACATTTATATCTATATGTATCTACTGAATGAATGTTGAATAACATGCATTGCCCTCTAATTCCAATATTGCCTAAATTCCCCTTTTAACCTATGTTGGACGTCTGCCACTTTTAACAGAGTTCTAACCTCCAAGATAACCTACAACAACATACATTACTTCTAAATCTCTTTAATTTTTCTAAAATGGAAGAAGATAATGAGGCTATCAGAGTGGTCCAGAAAAATTAGGGCACTGTACACCAAATGTGAAATGAAGAATGTTGAATCTGAGAGCATGTGGGGCTATCCACTGGCACGGCTCCTCCCTCAATACTTCCAGTTACGCAAGCCATGTTAAGAACATCACTTAGTGCCTTGAGACAGGAAGGCAGAGACCCCTCTTCCAAGAATCTAGTAACTTATGGTGCTCAGGGTAACAATGGAATTGCAACCTCTTAAAACATGGTTTCTTATCACATGGATTTAGGTCAAATCATGCTCCTCTAAGCCTATCTGACACAAGCCAGGCTTCCTAAACCAATATTTTTTCTTTTGGTGAGGAAAAAAAGTTATAATAGTGACATTTAGGTTTAGAAGACCTCTGTACATTATTGTGCAGCAAAAGAAGGTGAGTATGAGAGTAAGTATAGTGGGAAAAGGACCCTCCCCAGTATCCTGAGTTATTACACAGCATGGTGCACTACAGGTCTGTGTGTACTTCCCAAGTAGGAGTTCACTTTTTCTTTGCAGCATTTTACAATGTTTTCCTAACCTGACTATTCCCCCCATGTCATACCTGACTTTCAGGGCCCCAACACACCTTAATTTCCCCCCTGCCTGTCATCCCCTTAATCAGAACTCTTAGGATCCTATGCTCCCCTCCTACTTCTAGTGTCTAGATACTTAAAGTGTGTAATAGAACCATACTTTGAGTTGTGCAGCTTAGGAAACTCCTTTTTAAATTTACACATGTTCCATTTTTTTCCTGCTTCTATCATAGCTTCTACCATTCCCACAACTGCAATATCTGAATCACCATGTGTGATTCCTTCAACTGTCATCTGACATCTTGACTCCTCCCCCAAACTGAATAAAACCTTTTTCCTCATTAAATCTCTCTGACAATTTGTTCAGACTCATTGAGGACACTTAGCATGCGTACTTTGCAGTATCTTCATTTATGCAAATATCATATGTCCTGGTTAGAACCAGCTTCTCAAGGGTAGGAACTATATCTTACTCATTGTTGTATCTATTACAGGGACCAACTTCCTACTACACAGAATCAGAGTTCAGTAGGTGTTTTCGAATTTGATTTTAATCATTTACTTATATTGAGACACTGTATATTCCATTGAAATGGGAAAATTTATAGTTTATAACTAACTGGATTTGAATTTAGAAGAAAGCCTCCCCAAATACCTTCATAATTATATATATGATATAAACAGAACTCAATTTGAAGATTTTAGTAGAGTAAAAGCACTTTAAAAAGCCAATTTAAATGTAAAATAAATTTTGGTCAGCAAGTTAAAAACATAACCCAACAATCTCACCTGAAAATGGATTCATTCAGACTGTTAGCCTTTTTGCCTCTCCAAAAGACAGGCCCATTATTCTCTTCTTTGACTAAGGAAAAAAGAAAAAAGTTAACTGGTCATTAATTACATAGTTTGAGCTTATAAAGAAGATATAGTTACAGGTACTGATTTGATGGCTCTTTGATTTATTTATTTAGCTGCACTGAGTCTTAGTTGTCTCACGCAGATCTTTCATTGTGGCACACGGACTCTCTAGTTGTTGCTCAGGCTCAGTAGTTGTGGCGCTTGGGCTGCCTGAACCCTAGAGGAAGGTTCCTCACAGGCTGTTCAGTCCCTGGAGCAGGCCCCCGGGTTTCTTCCACCGTTTGGCTCTTCTCTTCTCCCTTTGGATTCCCTAAGAGGCTCCAAAATCTTTTCAATAAATTCTCTTTGGCATTAAGGCAGAATCAAATTGTTTGTACTTGCAAGCTAATAACCTTTACTAATACGTGAGTCTGAGTGAACTCCAGGAGTTGGTGATGGACAGGGAGGCCTGGCGTGCTGCAATTCATGGGGTCACAAAGAGTCGGACACGACTAAGCGACTGAACTGAACTGAATACATGTTTAGGACCCCAGTCATCACAGGTGCTTGAAATAGTAGGCATTTCACAAACTCAGTACTAAATGTGATACAAATAACACCTTTGCTTTTTGCTAGAAGTAAGTAGAACATATTAGTAGAACACCTGTGACCTAGGGGTCAGACAAGTTTGAGCCTATCTCTTCTTCAGGACCACATGTTACAGGTTGTCTGGGAGGTGAGCCACAGGAGAATATGTACAGAGCAGTACCTAACCCAGAAACAGGCAGCTTGGAGAAATGGAGACAGAGTACAGCACTGATGGCGTGTTGGACGGGGAAAGAGTGCAGGGGCTGCTTCACTAAGAAGCTGATACTACTACAATCAGCCTGTGCTTAGCTAGGCTCAAGTCGTCTCTTAAACCTGATTTCATCCAAGTTCACCAACCAAACTTGGACTTTCTCTTTTTGTGTATGAGGACACTAAGAGGTTGTGACAAAACTTTAGTGTCAACGTCCCTGCCTCTCTATATTAGCTTTTTAATTTGTAACAGTGGAGTGGCTGAGCTTAGGATCATCTGTTCTCCACCGAGAAATGAAGTATGGCTAGAGTTGTGTTTCAGCACTTGGTGGGATGTCTGGTCTCCTGGCTGCCAGTGATTGGAACCCAGCAGGGCTATACTGGCAATAATGACAAGAGAGCCTGAATACAGATAATAGAGAGATCTGCTCCTGTGTTATCTCGCGTGCACCAGCAGTCTTCAGTCTTCTTCAGTAGCTTAGGTAAAAAGTCCTTCAGCCGTTCAGCACAGTGTGTGTCTGATGGTACATGGTGCTGGTCAGCTGAGGAATACTTTCAGAAGCGACACGCCAAGAAGAACAAACCTGCTGTTTTGCCTGTAGGAGGTTTGATTATATTTGTCAAATCCTATTCCTGTGGGGAAGACCAACAAGCTTATGTATTGATAAAAATTATCCAGAGACTTTCCTGGCAGTCCAGTGGCTAGGAGTCTGCACTCCCAGTGCAGTGGGCATGGGTTCCATTCCTGGTCGGGGAATTTTTATCCCACATGCTGCATGGAGCAGCCAAAAATTTTTCGTTTAAAAAGTTATCCCCTTAACCTAAGAGACTCATCAGTGTCTTGTTGTTTTGGCTTTACCCCACATCACTAGTTTTAAAAAAACCTCTAGGTTTTAGGTTTAAAATAAAAATTATGCACATACACATGTATGCATATGCACACACATATAAAAAACTTTGATTCTGTTTTTGTTTCATTAAATTATTGTGTCTCGTTCTGGTTTGGGGATTAGTACGCTTTACTTTATGCCAGTGTTTCAAAATATGCCACTAAAACCTTTAAGGTCCTTTCCATGATTCTAGAACTGCAGTGATCAGTTTGGTAGCCATGAGCTACCTGTGGCTATTAACATTAAAACTAACTAAAATTCAGTTAGTAGCACTAGTCATCTCAGGTCCTCAACAGCCACAGGAAGCTGATGGATACCGTTTAGACATAATTAGACTAGCTATAGAACAATTCCATCATTGCGGAAAGTTCTATTGGATAGTGCTATTTTAGAATGTACCTGAAACCAACAGGCATTAATAACCCCATTCATTCTAGAGCTCTTACTGTTAATACAGCTCACCACTGTCACTCTGCTGTGACAAAATTGTTCATTTAGAGTTTACTAATCATGCCCTTCATCTAACCATATGTGCGTGCGTACTAAGTCGTTTCAGTTGTGTCTGACTCTTTGCAACCCTAGGAACTGTAGTCCGCAGGCTCCTCTATCCATGGGATTCTCCAGGCAAGAATACTGGAGTGGGTTGCCATAAAATGTGCAATTCAGAGTGCTAACTGTGGCCCATACAGGTATACATGTGTACTATAGAGAAAAGCCTCTTTGTAGCTCCAGAAAAGTTGGGCCTAATTAGAAATCCTGCTTTAAAGTATGGTGATTAAACTCAGTATTTATATTATAAATGATCTGCAATTTTGAGCTTCCTTTGTTAAGATGATCTACTTGATTGGAGTGTGAGCACCTTTACCACATGACACAAATATTCCCTAGGCTTTCACCCAAGAGATTTGGAGTTCTAATAATTATCTTTATTTAAATACTCAGTAATTAATGTGAGTGGCTTCTCTAGGCATGGCATCATCATTATTAGCATGAAGGACTCTAGTAATGACTACCGTCAAATAGATGCTTAGATAGGTTTGAGGGTATCTCTTGCTTCAGAATTATATATTACAGAATGTCCAGGAGGTGAACCACTGGGGTCCCGTGCACAGAGCAATACCTAACCCAGGAATAAGCAGCTTGGAGGCCAAGAGGAATCTGAGCACATTAGTGCTGACTTGCTGGAAAGGGGGCATGTTTTTTATCCTCCAGTGTGTGCTACGTATGACTCCTTGAAACAGCAGTAGTTTCGTGTTTTTGAAAATCCCTTGCCAAAGTGTCAGATGGTACCTTTGGAGATGAAAACAAAGGAGAGGAAGGGAGAGGTGTCATTCCATGAATATGTGTGTGAACAAAGGATACGTTTTTAAAGACTCTTCACTGTTTTTAACATCATTTGCAAAGTTTCTAGGAATTTAAATTTCATAAAACTTCTATCTATAACTGGCTTCTTTAATGCATGTTTTCATCTTATACGTGTTAGGGGAAAAGAAGCCAAGAATAATTATGCTTGTGGACAAGGATAAATATGCATTTAAGGCAACCAACACCAGTTAGATATCCTAATTAGTATGACAGGAGACCTGGAGAGCAACCAGGGATTTAACAAGTTTGCTAATTAGAGCAACTTTTAAAAACAGTTGCCATGCTCTGGAGTGTCGATGTGGTAAGGTCCTTTTCCAGGACAGTGTACAAACACTGGACATTTTTCTCACACTTAGTAGCTATTCAGTACTCTAAGAGGTTGACCCTGATTTTGAGTGGAGTCCAGTGAAGAGTGAACAGGCTGGTACAGGTTGGTCTGGGTACACTGGCTAGATGCCGGAAGTGGAAGGGCCTATCCAGTGAGCCGCTGTGGATCTCATTCTTTCTTTCTCCCTCCATGCTAAGCATGCAGTCTTCACAGCTGCCTACTTTCCTGCTGTGTGCCCAGCCCTGGCCACATGATTTCGGATAATACAATGACCTTGTGATGCTAGTAACAGAGACAAGGATGCTGAGGCTCACAAAAAAGTTGAGTGACTTGCAGACAGTCACACAGCTGGGAAAGCAGAACCAGTATACAAGTCTGGCTTAACTGAGTCCCAAGTCTATGCCTTTTTTTCTGCTTTTCACTAGCTCCCAATTATAGGGATGGATACTTTAAAGGACTCCTTTGTATACATGTACATTTCATATACATATATCAAATACATATTTATGTGTGTATTTTTCATGCACAAAATAAGACCAAGAAAGTAAGCAGTGTCATGCTGAACTATATAACCTATTTTATCCAGTCACCTTTGAATTTTTAAAACTTCTCCATGAGAAATGTTTGGGAAGGGCCCAAAGTGTGAAACCTAGAAGCAGGGCTGCTCTGGGGTTGAGCCCGATGAGTGCCGGGAGTCCAGACTCCCCACCTCCCTTTCTCTAGATCATCTGGATCTCCTTAGACACAATTGGAAAATCACACACTGAGCTCCCTAAAAGCAAGATCTAAAGGTGACAGGTAAATCATTTTTGGGAACAGATAGCCAACCAATATTTTTGAATGAAGAGTGAATGCTGTTAATAAACCACAATTATCAGGGCAGGGCTGGTGACTCCCTTGCTGGTAAAAGGCCCAGGGTTCGGAGAGATGACTATAAGGAGTTTTCCTAAAGCCAGGTGTTCACAATCTTTCTGGTTACCCTCTGTACTTCTTCACCAGGTTTTTTCATTAAAATCTCTGATTGTTGATAAAGTTACTAAAATCAAACAAGCACTGACCAAAGGGAATTCAGAGTCTAACTCATTCTTTTTTTAAACCAATATTTAGTGAAAACACTTTCCTCTCTTTTTTCTTTCTTCTTTTATTTTCCTTCCTCCCTTTCTTTTTTCCATACTTTTCTTTCTTTCCTTCTTCTCTACTCATGGCAAACTAGGCCCAGGCACTATGCTGCTGATCATGGATAGTCAGCTTATCCTCAGTGTAAAGAACCGAATCTTCTAACATCATTAATCATAGGGAAAAGCAAGTCAAAACCACAGTGTGCTGTCACCTAACACCTGCTAGGATGACTTATCAAAAGGTCAAAAGAAAACACGTGTTAGCAAGGATGCAAAAAATAAGAGAACCCTCATGCACTGTTGGGAGGGAATGTAAGTTAGTACAGCTATTCTGGAAAATGGTATGGAAGTTCCCCAAAAAAATTAAAAATAAAAGCCATCCCACTTCTGGGTATATATGTTAAGGAAATAAGATCACTGTCTCAAAAAGATATCTGCACTCCCATGTTCATGGCAGAATTACTTACAGTAGTCAAGAACTGTGTAATGGGGCTTCCCAGGTGGCTCAGTGGTAAAGAAACTGTCTGCCAATGCAGGAGAGGCAAGAGGTGTGGGTTCAGTCCCTGGGTTGGTAAGTACCCCAGGAGAAAGAAGTAGCAACCCACTCCAGTATTCTTGCCTGGGGAATCTATGGACAAAGGAGCCTGTCGAACCACAGTCCATGGGGTCACAAAAAGTCGGACATGACTTAGCAACTGAGCACACACAGTCAAGAATGGTAAATACCCTAAGGGTCTGGCAATAGGTGAATGGATAAAGAAAATGTAGTGTGTGTGTGTGTGTGTTTGTGTGCGCATGCGTGCTTAGTCGCTCAGTCCTGTCTGACTCTGTGACCCCATGGATGGTAGCCCTCCCGGCTCCTCTGACCATGGAATTTTCCAGGCAAGAATACAGAGGCAGGTTGCCATTTCATACTCCAGGGGATCTTCCCAACTCAGGGATCAAACCTGCGTTTCTTGCATCTCCTGCATTGGCAGGTGGATTCTTTACCACTGTGCCACCTGGGAAGCCTGTGTATGTGTATATATGTATACATATACACACACAATGTAGTATTGTCCAGCTTCTAAACGAAGGAAATTCTGCCATTTGCAACAACTTGGATGAACCTGGAAGACATTGTGCGAATAAGCCAGGCACAGAAAGGTAAATACTGCATAATCTCACTTGCGTGGAATCTAAAAAAGGAACTCACAGTAACAGAGAGTATAATGGTGGTTACCACTGTGGGACTTGGAAGTGGAGGTAAGGGAGAAGGGTAGGTATGCATCAAAGGTTACAGAATTTCAGTTATAAGATAAATAAGTCCTGGAGACTGAAATGTGTAGCATGGTGACTCTAGTTACCAACAACATGCTGTATATTTGAAATCTGCAAAGAGAGTAGATCTCAAGGGTTTTCAAAAAAAAAAAAAAGCAAACAAAAAAGTAACTGTGTGCTGATGGATATCTTAACTAGCCTGACTGTGGTGACCACTTCTCAGTGATCACTTTGATATACATATATCAAAATATCACACTGTACACCTTAAATATCAGTACATAGATTTTTATTTGTCAATCATACTTCAATAAAACTGGGAAGGGAAAAAGAACATTATCTTTTTATCTCCTATAGAAACGTATCTTTTCTTATATCACCTAAAGAAATATATTACATACCTTTTTTGTTGTTAGCATTGGCATGATGAAATGGAAATAAGAATTTCCTGACACCTTTTGATTTTTCACACTCTTTTTTAAAAACAGTTGTATAATAAATGATACGAATGTGTTGGTTGGTTTCTCTATCTGGTGGACTTAGAAATTCTGGGTAATCATCAATCTGAAAAACAAAATGAAAAGAGCTGATTAAAGACAAATAGAACTGCTCATCTTTTCTGGGATAATAAATGCCCCAAAACTTACAGCAATTTTAAACTGCATTCCTTCTTCTTATTTTCTTCCCCAGGAAATCTTTCTTCTTATTGTTAGGTTTCCCAATTCCTCCTCTATTTGTTTTATTCTTTTTTTTTTTTTACCATAAATAAGATCTTTTATTTGTCACCATTAAGAGTCTGCATTTTAAACTGATTCTTGGACTGGTGGCTCGTATCCATCAGCTCATTCAACTTTAGCACCTGTCTCATCCCCAGTAGCTTTTCCAAAACTACTACCTTCACCATGTAGCTCCATGAGTTTTCCCAATTCAAATTTGGGCTTCTTCAGCATTTTTACTTTTCTAACAAAGACATCATGGAGCGGATAAATAGATTGGCAAGCCTTTTCTATGTCTTTTCCAATGCTATCTGGAATCAATTTATTGACCACCTCTTTCAAGTCATTTGTCTGCACCTCTCGGGTCACGATTTCCATCATCTTCTTGCGGATCTGGCGCACCTGCTGGTGCTGGGCGTAAGAGGTCTTCCGAATCTGATTGTTGTGCTTTTTAGTAAAACCCACACAGAACAGACGAAGCAAGTAACCGTCGGTAGTCTTGACATGAACGTTGAGCTTCAGTCACGGTCTGCCATTTTTTGACCATGGAGCACATTTTGTCACGGGTAAGATCCATACCATGAAAGTTAGTCAGACAGTTTTTGCCCTGAACATCCTCAGTAATTAGCTTGAATTTTCTAAATGCTACTTCATCATTCTGCAGATCAGCAAGACTCACTTCAAAAACACGACCTTTGAGGCCATCAGATGCGATTTTGGTTCCTTGAGTTCTTGTGACCAATGTTTTCCCAATATTCCTTATATTGAACATAGCTGATGCTTTCACATCATGCCAATCTTTTTTAGAAAATGGGTCAACCACTTTCTTCTTGGCTCCCTTTTTGCCTCCTTTCGTAAGGCGCTTGTTCTTGCCGACCGCCATGGTGCCGCTCAGAGAGCCAAAAGGCTGTTTTATTCTTTACTAAAAATGTGCTCAGCAACAAAACCTAAGAAACTACACTATAGGATTGCTAAATAAATAGTAAGTGTCTTTATTTGTTAAAATATACCCTACCACTTCCATTTTTAAATTTTAAAAGAATTTTAAAGGTCTTAAAATGTATAATTAATTGGGTTTAGACTAGGATTTTTCTCTGCAGAGGACAATAGCCATTTGTAGAGAACAGTCTACAAAGATTCTGTGAATACAAACATCAAGGTTTAAACTATTGGAAGTTTCCTACTTCTAAATAGCTTTTTCTTCTCTCCAAAGTGCTTGTTTTCTATTCTTGACTGAAAAGGAGAAAATCTCAAGAAATATTAAGGACTTTTAGGCCTTTTCTTTAACAATCTACTTCCCGTTTTATGACAGATAGGCAGCAATAGCACATGACTGAAAAGCTAAGAGTAAAGGGAATCACCTGTGTGTACCTGTGTGCTAAAAGTTTCAGTAGTGTCCCACTCTTTGTGATGCTATGGACTGTAGCCTGTCAGGCTGCTCTGTCCATGGGATTCTCCAGGCAAGAATACTGGAGTGGATTGCCATTTCCTTCTCCAAAGGAGAATCACCTGACACATACTTAAAGCTATTAATTCAAACATCAGGAGGGATTCCTCTGTAATTTTTATAGATACTTAGAATTTGGGTTAAAATGTTTCCTGTGATTGTTTAGTTCCATCATTTTCTTTTCACAATAAAAGAAGGAGATTAATGATAATAATTAAAAATTTTAATTCTAATACAGAGTAACCAAAGATAGGAAGATGGATTTATGAAAAACTGTCAGGACCTACTCAAATTTTTTAAATTATTTTCAAATATGTAGGGTAATTCAAATCAGGCTAATGAAGCAAGGCCTAGTGGAGAATGTGCTTTAGTTAATACAAAGTTTTATAGTTAAGAAAGGAATTCTGCACAAAAGATTCTTCAGAAATGCCTTTATTTTGAAACCTGCAAAGTTTATAAAATTAGAATGTTACACACATAAATAGCTAAATTTTCTGGTTTGTGTAACTGTATTCTGAATATTTTTCCCTTGCTTTAGTCAAGATAAATTATGAAATGCTTTGAAATAGGCAAAAAAGACTATCTAGGTGTTCATCTTTTATCGTCTTTAAGCTATTTTAAAACTATAAGTTGTAGAAAACTGATAATAATTCAAATGTTTTTTGTTGATAATAATTCAAATGATTTTTGTTCATAATGATACGGATTGTGTCCAGTGGAATAGAATTGANTAATTCAAATGATTTTTGTTGATAATAATTCAAATGATTTTTGTTCATAATGATACGGATTGTGTCCAGTGGAATAGAATTGATCATTGCCATCTGATACAAAGAACAGCTATTGGATATCTGCACCAGTGTGAATTTGTTTTCTAACTTAACTGATTTGAAACTATAAGCTCTTTCTATATCTTTTGCTGCTGCTGCTAAGTCACTTCAGTCATGTCCGACTCTGTGTGACCCCATAGACAGCAGCCCACCAGGCTCTCTGACCAGGGATCAAATATGAGCTGCCTGATATGGGAGTGCAGAGTCTTAGCCATTGGACCACCATGAAAGTGCTAATTAGTAATACTTTTTGTTTTTAACTTTTAAATGTATTTATTTATTTTTGCCTTGGCTGGATCTTCCTTGCTGTGGCCAGGTTTTCTCTAGTTGTGATAGTGGGATTCCCACTGTAGCGACCTCTCTTTGTTGGGGAGCTTGGGCTTCAGTAGTTTCAGCTCCAGGCTCAGCAGTTGTGATTCATGGGCTTAGATGGCATGTGGGATCTTCCCCAACCAGGGATCAAACCCTTGTCCCGTGCATTGCAAGGCAGATTCTTAACCACTGGACCACTAGGGAAGCCCCTACATTAGTAATTCTTAAAAGAACTCTATTATCCTGGCTTGTAGAGATAAGTAACCACTTATGTAAGTAAAATGTTTCTGCCCCAAAATGTACATTTACCATCTAATATTTTAAATGAGCTGTGCATATTCATTGGAAGGACTGATGCTGAAGCTGAAGCTGCAATACTTTGGCCACCTGATGTGAAGAGCTGACTCACTGGAAAAGACCCTGATGCTGGGAAAGATTGAGGGCAAAAGGAGAAGAGGTGGCAGAGGATGGTTAGATAGCATCACTGATTCAGTGGACATGAACCTGAGCAAACTCTGGGAGATAATGGAGGACAGGGAAGCCTGGTGTGCTGCAGTCCAAGGGGTCACAAAGAGTCAGACATGACTTAGCAACGGAACAACAATTCTTTATATTATATTCGTATAATGTGTGCTGTGTGCTTAGTCATGTCTGACTCTTTGTGACCTCATGGGCTATAGGCCACCAGGCTCCTCTGTCCCTGGAATTTCCCAGGTGAGAATAATGGAGTGGGTTGCCATTTCCTCCTCTAGATCTTCCTGACCCAGGGATTGAACCTGAGTCTCCTGTGTCTCCTGCATTGCAGGTGGATTTTTACCCACTGAGCCGTCAGGGAAGCCTTAGTAGTATAATATCTCAGTGTTATTAGCTATATTTAAGCATTATATAAAAATCATGTTCATTCATTCATTTTTACAAATGAGATGTAACTTTTATGTTTTTGAAAAAAAGCTTCATCACTACCCTTAGATACATTTTGTATTTTTTGGCATGGCTTTATTATCTTTATTTTGCATGTCATCAGTTCAGTTCAATTGCTCAGTTGTGTCCAGCTCTCTGTGACCCCGTGGACTGCAGCACGCCCAGCTTCCCTGTCCATCACCAACTCCTGGAGTTCATTCAAACTCATGTCCATCAAGTTATTGATGCCATCCAGCCATCTCATCCTGTGTCATCCCCTTCTCCTCCCGCTTTCAATCTTTCCCAGTATCAGGGTATTTTCCAGTGAGTCAGTTCTTCACATGAGGTGGTCAAAGTACTGGAGTTTCAGCTTCAACATCAGTCTTTCCAATGAACACCCAGGACTGATCTCCTTTAGGGTGGACTGGTTGGACCTCCTTGCAGTCCAAGGGACTCTCAAGAGTCTTCTCCAACACCACAGTTCAAAAGCACCAATTCTTCAGCACTCAGCTTTCTTTATAGTCCAACTTTCACATCCATACATGACTACCGGAAAAACCATAGCCTTGACTAGACTGACTTTTGTTGGCAAAGTAATATCTCTGCTTTTTAATATGCTGTCTAGGTTGGTCATAACTTTCCTTTCAAGGAGTGTCTTTTAATTTCATGGCTACAATCACCATCTGCAGTGATTTTGGACCCCCAAAAAATAAAGTCTGTCACTGTTCCCACTGTTTACCCATCTATTTTCCATGAAGTGATGGGACCAGATGCCATGATCTTCGTTTTCTGAATGTTGAGCTTTAAGCCAACCTTTTCACTCTCCTCTTTCACTTTCATCAAGAGGCTCTTTAGTTCTTCTTCACTTTCTGCCATAAGGGTGGTGTCATCTGCATGTCTGAGGTTATTGTTATTTTTCCCGGCAATCTTGATTCCAGCTTGTGCTTCATCTAGCCCAGCATTTCTCATGATGTACTCTGCATATAAGTTAAATAAGCAGGTGACAATATACAGCCTTGACGTACTCCTTTTCCTATTTGGATCTAGTCTGTTGTTCCATGTCCAGTTCTAACTGTTGCTTCCTGACCTGCATACAGATTTCTCAAGAGGCAGGTCAGGTGGTCTGGTATTCCCATCTCTTTCAGAGTTTTCCACAGTTTATTGTGATCCATACAGTCAAAGGCTTTGGCATAGTCAATAAAGCAGAAATAGATATTTTTCTGGAACTCTTTTGCTTTTTTGATGATCCAGCTTTTGTTGGCAATTTGGTCTCTGGTTCCTCTGCCATTTCTAAAACCAGCTTGAACATCTGGAAGTTCACAGTTCACATGTTGTTGAAGCATGGCTTGGAGAATTTTGAGCATTACTTTACTACTGTGTGAGATGAATTTTCTTGTCAGTTGCCTCATCAGACTTTCCTATTTGAAAGGTCTGAGTAATAAACTAATCATAGTCATTTAATGTCTCTGTCTTCTACAGATAGTTTTTGTTTTATTGAGATGCTTGCTTGAGAGTTCTACTATAAGCTAAAGAACAGAGTTTGTTTCTTCAACAAAGAAGGCCAGTTTCAGAGCCTCCTGGAAAAATAATTGAGCCAGGTTCTTTGAACTATATTTAAACATATTTTTATTGAGGTATAATTGACATATATAATTCTTCAAAGTATTAACACTTCAATGTTGGCCTGATATCACATAGTCAACCCTCAAGACAGCACCAGTGGGCTTAGTCAGGATTTCCAGGATTCTATTATATCAAGAAACAGATGACTTCATAAGACTCCTAACCCAATATTTATCAGAATAAGAATTAACAGTTAAGGACAAAATGAGACTGATGAGGGGAATTTTATTTTTATTATTTCTTTGGACTATTATTAGTGTTGTTTTAATGTTCTGTTTTTCTGGATATGAAAGGAAGCTTTTTCTCTTTCTTCTTAAGTAATAATCAGTATGTAACATAACAATTTAGTAGATTCTACTTTTGAAAACTAAAAATGTTTAAATATCAGATCTTTACTGACTCCCCCAGAATTCAGAAACTCCCAACTTGATTGAATAAAGATCTGCTTTCCTTTTTACCCGGATATAACCTGACAGACACATTGATTGTATAACTATAGCCTTACATGAAGTGTAATATTTAAGTAGAATGCTGGTTTAACCAGGTATGACAGGCCATTTTAAGGGCCAAAGTTTGGCTGTACCTGTGGAACCAATGTTAACAAAGACTTCCTAGGAAAACTGGCCCGGTACCTAGGTGTACCTGCCTCACAGGTATTAGGAAAGTCACTCCCTGACAGACTAGAAAACTCAAGAAATTTTCTGAACCTCAAGAAGACCCTCCAGAAGAAATTTCAAGATCTCAAAAATCACTCAAATTTTATAGATACTGCAGGAGAAATCTGGTGGAATTTAAGCTTGACTTCTTAGCTTTGGGAAGGCGAATACAGGCTTTTAAAAGTCTAACTTGCATTCATTATGGAATTTCCAGATAGAAGTTAAATCTGTAGCAGTGGTAGTTATTCAGTACCCTAGATTTGCAAAGTATTTTTAAGGAGGCCTATCTGGTAAATTAACACTCTTGTTGCACCTATGTAAATAATCTGGCCAGCCTGAAGACTCTTATATTGTGATAAAGAATCTTTTCTCAGAAATTCCCTGGTGATCCAGTGGTTAGGACTTGTGCTTTCACTGCAGGAGGCTGAGTTCAGTCCATCGTTGGGAAGAACTAAGATCCCACAAGCTGTGGGGCTTGGCTGAAAAAAAAGAATAACCTTTATTTTTTATAAAGATTATTATGATAGTGGGGGTGAGAAAGACTTTGAAGTGAGGACAGGGGTGATTAGTAGGAATTCTGATGGGGGCAACCTATCTATGTCTTTCATTGTCTTTGACATATTTTACAGTGCTGTTATTTGTAGAAAACTTTTCTGTGTTTTTTAAAAACATACAGAAACAGCGTTTCTAAGTGGTAAATCTGTCAACTTTTGCCCTCATTTCTTCGTTTATGCTTAGAAATGCCTTCTATACCTTAAAATCAGATAAATATCCACCTACAATTTATATTTCCTTTATGGTTTTCTCTTTTACAGTTAACTCTCTAATACTTCTGGAATCTTTATTGGGAGTGTTCCTTAAGACTTCAGTCTATGATTCCAGTGTATTTAGTGTTACTCTGATGAAAATCATGCCTTAAGTAGAGACTGAATGCAAATAAATATGTAAACATTTCTGAGTCAAATTGCTTATTAGCAGTTTTGGGGAGAGAAAAAGTATTTATTTATAATTATTTGAATAATTACAATTCATGAAAAACAGCACACATTTTATATAATAATACTTTCAGTGAATCTATAAGATAGTCATTATTAACTCCATTTTGCAATGGAAAAATCCAAGATGCAGAGTTAAGTTTACAAAACTAGTAAATAAATGGTGGAACTAGAATTACAAATCAAGTTACTCTGTCTCTAAAGCCAATTTTACAAAAAAAACAACTAAGGTTTAAGTGCACAGCCCTATTAGTGGTCAGAGGTGGGGATCCTCTCAGAGAAGAATTTCTTTTAAAAATAAGGCAGGAATCCAAAAAGTAATCAAGCAGCTGGATTCATTATTGTGTCAGAGTTTCAGTCAAATTATGCTAATTCCTTCATTTGGAAGTAAGTAGAGTCAGACCTCTTTTTTAGTTGCTGTAATCATCGAATTTGCTTAGCTCTGTCATTCTAGAACATGGTATCTTGCTTCAATACACTAAAGGGACATTTTATACAAAGAAGTCATTTAAATTTTTTCTGTATTCATTGGCATGAAAAAATGTCCACGATATGCTGGAAACTAAAAATAACAGATTATAAAACAGTATGTGGAGTATATGGGCTTCCCTGGTGGCTCAGACTATAAAGAATCTGCCTGCAATGCAGGCGACCCAGGGTTCGATCCCTGGGTCAG
This sequence comes from Redunca redunca, assembly GCA_006410935.1. Taxonomy (NCBI): domain Eukaryota; kingdom Metazoa; phylum Chordata; class Mammalia; order Artiodactyla; family Bovidae; genus Redunca; species Redunca redunca. The sequence goes on from SJYQ01094324.1 coordinate 470,782, forward strand.
GAAGATCCTGTGGAGACAGGAATGGCTATCCACTCCACTATTCTTGCTTAGAGAATCCCATGGACGGAGGAGCTTGGCAGGAGGAGTCCATGGAGTCACAAAGAGTCACACATGGCTGAGCAACTAACACTTTCACTTTTCATGTGGAATATGGTTCCATGTGTTTTAATTCATTGATCAGTTTGTAATATTGTACTCCAGATTTTCTTGGGTGTATGGCTAACTATGGTTATCTCTGGATGATGGAATTATATGTATATAATTTATTTTCATTTAATTATAAGAATCATCTTGTTTGCTGATCTTTTTAAAAAGATATTTCAGCTGGTAGTCTGGCATTTCATAGTCATAAAATACAGATGTGTGCATTCTTCCCTGAAAAATCTGTCACCAAAGAGTTCAGGTTTGCGGGGGTGGAACAGTAAGGACAACATCTAATATGATTAATAAAAACAATTTGTTTACAGTAGGCTCACTTTTTAAAAAGCCATTTTTATGCACACCGTGACATCCCATCACAAGAACAGAAGTGTTAAATGATTCCTGATAACAGTTACACAGCTAAAGGGATACATCTATGTTGGAAAAGGTGGGGAGAGATGATGACAGATGTGATAAACAGTAACTGTGAATAGTGGTAGTGCCAAAATGACCGGTCACTTTTCACCCTCCCTCTGCTCTCTTGTTGGTTCATGTAACAATCATAATCTCAGTTGCAGATCCTATGAATACAAATGTGTAGACAGAGCAAGACTCTGACATACACAATTAATTCACTTGGACTTGAATTAACAGGGCAAAGTTTTAAAGAAAGGAAGGGTCTCTCTTTTTTCTTTCACTTTTAAAAATTAAAAAAAAAAACAACTAATCAAGATCTTTTTTTCAAGACCCACAGCATGCTTGTGAAGCATGAGAAGACCACCCAGGAACCAAACAAGGCGAATTTACTCATCCATGGGGTGTTGGCCTAGTTTTCTGACTAGAAAGCGTCTCCACTGGCATCAGTGAAAAGGGCAAGGACACTTAGTCCAAATCAGCACCTGAAGAAAGAAAAGAAAGCTCTTAAAGGGGACAGAGCTGAATTCAGTCCCTTGTTAGCGATTTACTTTAGATGTGGTATTATCTGAAAAAAAAGATGTTTGCCTTTGCACTGGGACATCAGAAGCATCTTTAGGAAATTCAAAAGCCAAAGTTTTAGCCCAAAGGAGAGAGAGGAATGAGATGGGGGTGGTGGGGGAGGAAGAAGAGAAGAAGGGGAGGGAGGAGGCAGGAAGGAAATTGTAATAGTCCTACAGAATTACCTTTGTTTAAAAATTTCTAACTTTATGTCCCAAATAAGCTTTAAATATTATGATGTATTCTATTTTGTAAACTCTTAGCTAATTTCAGTTCAGTTCAGTTGCTCAGTCGTGTCCGACTCTTTGCGACCCCATGAATCACAGCACGCCAGGCCTCCCTGTCCATCACCATCTCCTGGAGTTCACTCAGACTCACATCCATCGAGTCAGTGATGCCATC
>SJYQ01094324.1:473157-489800 GCA_006410935.1 Redunca redunca
GCTGAAGAAGGCTTTCTTATCTCTTCTTGCTATTCTTTGGAACTCTGCATTCAGATGCTTATATCTTTCCTTTTCTCCTTTGCTTTTCGCCTCTCTTCTTTTCACAGCTATTTGTAAGGCTTCCCCAGACAGCCATTTTGCTTTTTTGCATTTCTTTTCCATGGGGATGGTCTTGATCCCTGTCTCCTGTACAATGTCATGAACCTCATTCCATAGTTCATCAGGCACTCTATCTATCAGATCTAGGCCCTTAAATCTATTTCTCACTTCCAGTGTATAATCATAAGGGATTTGATTTAGGTCATACCTGAATGGTCTAGCGGTTTTCCCTACTTTCTTCAATTTGAGTCTGAATTTAGGTTGGAAATAAATTATCCATTGTTTCATACAGCATTCAGTTTATGTTTTTAGGACCAGTTTTCAAAGCTGAAAGAACTGCTTTTACTTCTAGCACAGGTAATCATACCTGTAGAATATCTACATGAAAATAACCAAAGAACTCCAAATTGAGACACGTGACAGATTTTTTTTTCCTATAACTTATTGACATAAAAACTCTTAATAAAATAATTAAACCACACTATTTATGTATAGGTCCATCCACTTAAAGCTATGGTTTTTCCAGTAGTCATGTATGGATGTAAGAGTTGGACTATAAAGAAACTGAGCGCCAAAGAATTGATGTTTTTGAACTGTGGTGTTGGAGAAGACTCTTGAGAGTCCCTTGGACTGCAAGGAGATCCAATGAGTCATTCCTAAAGGATATCAGACCTGAATGTTCATTGGAAGGATTGATGTTGAAGTTGAAACTCCAATAGTTTGGCCACCTGATGCGAGGAACTGACTCATTAGAAAAGACCCCGATGCTGGGAGAGATTGAAGGCAGGAGAAGGGGACAACAAAAGATGAAATGGCTGGATGGCATCACCGACTTGATGGATGTAAGTTTGAGCAGGCTCTGGGAGTTGGTGATGGACAGGGAAGCCTGGCACGCTGCAGCCCATGGGGTCGCAAAGAGTCAGACACAACTGAGTGACTAAACTGAACCGATTTATATATACTCGATAAATCACCTCTTTTATTTTTTATTTTTTAATTTTTTTTACTTTAACTCCATTTTTATTCAGAAATGTAAATATACACATTCATGGCCAACTATTTAGAAAAGCATATACCTTATTGAAAAAAATTGCATTTCCAAAAAAGGAGTTAGCCAAAAGAAATAGCAAAATTACATTATTACAGTAGGCTGAATCTGCACATATACCTTAAACATCAGAAAATAATTACACACACACCCTTGTCAAATTATTTTATAAAATCTAATATTGGTACTCTAGTGAACATAAGCATCTCCGTGACTGCTCAGACTGCATAAACACTGCTTTCACTTAAGCATCTTTTCTCTGGTCACAGTTCTTTAGCTTTTAGAGTTTCTTGTTCAGTCAATTTAAGAATGGCGACCGGTTACACACCTAGCCACTGGTTATTGATATAAGCTCTCATTCTTCATAACAGAGTATTTGTATCTACTGTTAAATTGGATGGCATTTAATACATGGTATGCCATGCACTGAAGTTTATTAAGAAAGGTGTGAAATCAGATGATCCTAATATTTAAAGTATTAACAATGACACCCTTTTAGAAACAAAACGGTTTTTCTATAGCTCCTTTCACTGTTTCATACCTTTCCTCCCTATATTAAGAAGTATATACATGAGAACTTAGTAGACACTGAACTTCCCAGTATATTCAGGGAGATATTTGAATGTGTTCGGTGTAAAACAGTACAGGCAGCTAAATGCCTAGAGCTTAGAAGGTAGGTATGAATATGTGTTTTATACAATTGTGCTATAGGAGTTTATAATTCATTTCTCTTCCTCACCCATTCTATAATATTTATTATAAACACTGACTCCCATGTGCTCCCTGGGCTCATCTGAAGCACAGAACACAGTAAATTATTTGAGTGATTATTTTCTCCATTCTCCCAAGGATGGTACAAAATCGGTACCATTCTAGATGCCATAGGGAATTAGGGCTTAATTCTCCCCTGGAAACCTGAGAAAGCTTGCAACAGACACTAGCAAATGTCCTTTTCTTCTCTATCTCTTCCTCCCCAGAATACTCCAGCCTCAGACCAAGGGTCATTTACATAATGGCAGACTTTATCCTGCATTACCATTCACAGAGGAAAGTTGTTTGAAAACTTCAACAACTTATATATTTAAATCTTAGGCTAGTCCTCTTGAAGTTGTAGTTTTCTCTATAGTCCCGACCTTTGCCAAGTTCAGTACGTAACAAGTCATTTTTTAGTGATTCTTTTACTTATTTTCTATCCACAAACTACAAAAATCTTCTTTCTGGAGATCTAGAATACATACTTTTTTTTGCATATTTTGCAAAATACAAAGTAAATATATAAATTTGAGTTATAAATTCATGTGAACTGACGATGACAGTTAAATATTTTGCTCAAAAAGGTGGTGTGTATTTTGAAAACCTTTGACTGTTGTTAAGAAGATAATCAAATGCTAGAAAATGGTAACGTTTAAATGCTAACTGGAAAACTGTTAAGGTGTATTTTACTGAGCCACAGCAAGTAACTTAATAGTGTCTCATTCCATACTACACAGGTCAGTCTTTGCAGGCTACACCTCTCTGTAGCAACTAAGTCAACTGCACTGTTGTACAAAAACAGCCATAAACAATGAGTGTGGCTGTGTTCCAATAAAACATTTTTTTATGGACACTGAATTTCATATTAATTTTCATGTGTCTTGAAGTATGCTTTTTTTTTAAACTATTTAAAACTGTGAACAATTCTTAGTTGACAAGGCCATGAAAAGCAGGCAGTGGGCTGGATGTGGGCATCAGGCTAGAACTGGCTATTATTATACAGGCTTTTATATCTTATGCAAATGTTTAAAAATGATAGGTTCCAATTTGAGAGACTTTGGAGACATATGATTTTTTTAGATCTCTCATTTCAAAACTTATACCAAACAAGTTCTCTACTTTCTGGATAAATATATTTACATAAGAGAAAAAATAATTCAGTATATAAACTCCTACTTTGTTTAAAAAAAACAAAAATCCCAGAAAGCTATAAAATGAATGTTTCACCTTAAAACATAATTAAGAAACACATAACTTTTATTCTATGCAATATAAAACAATATGCATAGATTTGGTACATAATTTTTTAGTTTTTAATTTAGGAAAAAGATAATGAGGAAAAGGTTTATAAATCTATCCCTTTTATAAAGGCTGCAACTGACACCAGAAATTCCTCACATGTACAACCATCAACTCTGATTACAATATGAATTATACCCAGGATTTGGAATTTACCAGCATGAGTTCTGGATGCTCTTTTAAAAATGCAGTTATATCATAGAACACTATGGCTTCTACAAACTTTGAGATACTTATGGATAGGAAACTCCTGCTTCCATAATATAAGGAAACAAGAATATTTTTTGCATAATCATCAAGTATAAAAAAACTTCACAGTCTGATTTACCTTTATCAAAGGTAAAATGATGCACTGCTACATTTCATGGATTATTGTGATGCTCAGTAGTTCCTAAACACAAAATAAGTTGCACATGAACTCTTATCTGTTTTGGTTTTCAAAAGCAAGACACCAATACAAAATGTATTGAATTGGCTAGCAGAAGTCCATGGGCTACAGAAAAGGAATTAAATATAAATGTTCACCAACTTTATCCATTCTAATTTTACAACAGCTTTGGGTATTGAGACCTAGTTGGTTTCTTATGTCTATCCATTATGAACATAACTCAATCTTCTATTTTAAAACTTCTCAGGGTCATTTTTTGCTGGGTATTTAATTGAGCAACGTATAAGATCTTCTCGTCCAACTTCCATCATTTGTTCCTCCCAAGATTTCATTTCGTTATAATAATGAATTTTATCATCTTTAGCAAGCTGAATATATACTTGCTTTTGAGAATTAGAGAGATTTTTCCAGTTTTCATTTATAGCTTTCAGCTTTACTCTCTTTTTTATTAACGCTTTCTTTTTTAAACGTTTCTGCATGATTTCTTTTTCCAAAGATACCATTTGACTTGGAGTTAGTTGTTCTTGAATTCTGTTTATCTCTTCCTTGTAAACCTGCCAGTCTGCCCTGTAAGCATCTTCATATATCTTTTTCTCTGAATCAGGAAGTTCCCTCCATAGCGTGGCGATTTTTTTAATTAGTTCTGAATTTTTTGCATCTGGGTTCTGAGCTTTAAGCCTATGACTTCATACGTTCGATTTTCTAAAGAACAGCTGCCTATATTTAAATCACCTCTTTAAAATATAATTGTATTAAATTATTACTGATCCAGTGCTGTACTTCTGCTGTTCCACTTATATAAATGATAAATTTAGCTGTCTGCCTTTTCTCATTAGACACTGAAGCTGACAAGGTGGAGTTATTTCTCAATAGCCTCCTAAGTGCTCCCTCTCAGTCAATATTATAAAAACTCTCAGACTATTCGAGGAGATCAAACCAGTCATTCCTAAAGGAAATCAGTCCTGAATATTCATTGGAAGGACTGAGGCTGAAGCTGAAACTCCAATAGTTTGGCTACCTGATGGAAAGAACTGACTCATTGGAAAAGACCCTAATGCTGAGAAAGATTGAAGACAGGAGGAGAAGGGGACGACAGAGGATGAGATGGTTGGATGGCATCACCGACTCGATGGACATGAGTTTGACCAGGCTCTGGGAGTTGGTGATGGACAGGGAAGCCTGGCGTGCTGCAGTCCATGGGGTTGCAAAGAGTCAGACACAACTGAGTGACTGAACTGAAGACTATTCATCAATTATAGTGCTTCCTTCCTGATATATGACCTTTCTTTGCCTCTGAAAAAGGTGCTGACCCTCATCACTACTAATGTGGAACCCATGCTCCAACCATGTCCAAGAGCACCAGATGCTATCCTCCTATTAAAAGCTAGGTCTTGGGGGGAATTCCTTGGCAGTCCAGTGGTGAGGACTCCACACTTCCACTGCAGGATACACAGGTTCTGGTCTGAGAACTAAGATCCTGCAAGCCACATGTTCCCCCCTCAAAAAAATTGAGTCTCGGGGAAAATCTTAAAAAAAAAACACACACACAAAAAACCTGTATTACTGATGCTGAAAACTCAGCCTCTGTACACTAGTGCCAAATTGAGTTTTGGGTGAAGTAGAAAAGAATAGCTTTATTGCTGTGCCAGGAAAAGCAGGTATGTGCCCCTGAAAAACTGTGTGTCCCAACCCAGGAAGATTTCATGAGGGGTTTTATAGCACTGGTTCAAGGGTCAGGGTGTTTATGAGGATCAGGGTGTGTAGAGCCTGTACTCCTTTAATCTGACCTCAGGTGGTCCTCTCTGGAATGAAGAATGCTAACATCTTCCATTTATGGGGAGTTTTAGTTCTGTAAGGTGCTCAAAGAAATGGTTCTGTATATCCCTTAAGGGGGAGCTTCCCAGGTGGCTCAGTGATAAAGAACCTGCCTGTAGTGCATGAGCCGCAGGAGACATGGGTTCGATCCCTGGGTTGAGAAGATCCCCTGGAGAAGGAAATGGCAGCCCACTCCAGTATTCTTGCCTGGAGGACCCCCTGGATGGAGGAGCCTGGCAGGCTATAGTCCATAGTGTTGCAGAGTCAAACACAACTGAAGTAACAGCACGCACACACGCAGGCATCCCTTGGAGAGGAACACCAGCCCTCCCCCAAGGTTGCCATATTGTTTCTTGGCTGCTCCTCCCTTGTCTCTGCTTCCTCTCCCTTCCCTGATTAGCAACTGTCTGAAAGGCTTCCATGGCCAGGAGCCCGACAGAGTCCTGCTAGGTTTCACTGCTTATGTGAAGGGGAAAAAAACCATGCTGGCTCACCAACCAGGAATACCGTCTCTCAATCTGTGAAGTTAAAAAAGTAGGTAGGTGTGCAGGAAAGGGTTAACTCTCCAGGTCTGAGCTGCTTATACCTTGCATCTTGGAAGACGGAGGAGCCTGGCAGGCTACAGTCCATGAGGTCACAAAGAGTCGGACACTACTTAAGTAACTTAGCACACACACACATGCTACTCCACTGGACAAGGATACCTGGAAGCTTGCACTTGGTATCTCCTGGATTCCATCCTACACACCTACCTTTGCTAAATGTAATCTGTATTCTCTCATTGTAATAAACCATGTCTGAGTCCTGTGAGTCCTTCTATGATCTATCAAGCATGAAGATAGTCTTGGGGACCCCCTACACAGTTAGACAGCCATACCCAAGCATTAAAAGGCAAATACATCAGTTTGCCAGCGAAGGTCCATGATAGTCAAAGCTATGGTTTTTCCAGAAGTCATGTACAGATGTGAGAGTTGGACCATAAAGAAAGCTGAGTGCCGAAGAATTGATGCTTTTGAACTGTGGTGCTGGAGAAGACTCTTGAGAGTTGCTAGGACTGCAAGGAGATCCAACCAGTCCATCCTAAAGGAAATCAACCCCGAACACTCATTGGAAAGACTGATGCTGAAGCTGAAGCTCCAGTACTTTGGCCACCTGATGTAAAGACTCAATCCATTGGAAAAGACCCTAATTCTGGGTTAGATTGAAAGCAGGAGAAGAGGGGGCCAGAGGATGAGATGGTTGAGATCACTGATTCAATAGACATGAACTTGGGCAAACTCCAGGAGATAGTAACGGACAGGGAGGCCTGGCGTGTTGCAGTCCATGGGGTCACAGAGAATCAACACGACTTAGCGACTGAACAACAGCACCGCAAGCATAAGGCCATTGGCTGCCTATACCACTGGTTATACCTCCTTTGGGCACTGCAGATCCTTGCCCTTTCCCAGGCTATTAAGTCCTGAGGAGTCAGCCCACCTTCCTGTCCTTCCTTTTCAAAGAACTCATAAGATTCTGATCCTTGAGGCCAGATTTGCTCCATAGTGAAGATGGGAAGAAGAGTTTAAATGTTCAAACAGTATCTTACAAAATGTAATAAAATTTAACATTTATCGAATACTTATTAGATGTTCTTTATAGGTATTACCTCACTGAATCCTCATAGAACCCCTAGTGTAGGTAAAACTATTCCCATTTTACAAGGGAATTTGAAGAACCTGAGGCTGACAGAGTTAAGTAGCCTGCCCAAAGTTCCTTTCCTAGTAAGTGGCAGACCAAAGATTCAAAATGAATCCTGTGCTCTTAACTTATGCAAATGACATGCAAAGTATAAAACATATATGCCAAAAAACCCTAACATACTGTGGGTCTAAAATTAAAATTGCTTCTATTATGAGATGGTGCAATGGTATGATGAAGTAGATTTTTGTGTTTCTGTATTTTGTAATCTTATTGTGAGCCAGTGTTTAAGGACAAAGACTGCTGTACAGACCTTATTACTATGGTAACAAATGTCACAGAAACCTCAAAAACTCCAAATTTTCTAATTACTAAATGGACCCATTTGGCTTTCATTTCTTTTTTCTTTCTTTTTAAACTGAAGTTTATGTGTATTGGATATTAATCCTTTATTAGTCATATAGCTTGCAAATATTTTCTCCCATTCAGGAGGTTGTCTTTGTGTTTTGTTGAAGGTTTCCTTTGCTGTGCAAAAGCTTTAAAGTTTAATTAGATCCCATTTGTTTATTTTTTGCTTTTATTTCCTTTACTTTAGGAGAGATAGGTAACTCTCACGTCTTACCCATTTTCATGAATTGCCCACCTACAGAGTTTCTATCAAAGGCCTGACATCAAAGAGGGACTGACACATGAAAGAGAACCTCAGACTAAGAAAGCCTTTAAAATGAACATAAACTCATGTACAAAGGTCAGGATTAAAATCACTTGGAAATCAGATTTCTAAGTGGAAGATACTAAAATGTCCTAAAGAAAAGCCATCAAGCAGGCAGCAATCAGGTTAACTGGTAAGAATTATTCTCATTAAAGTCTTATGAACCAATTCATTGTTTTGTTGCCCTAATTATTAAGTACATCATGACCAAACTAGGTCACTTTGATGGAAATTTGGAATGCTGGGGAAACACTATGAACTAGCAGTTAAGAAATCTGATTTCTAATGTGGTCTCCATTATTGTTATTATGTGGCTTTGGTCAAGTTACTTATTCTCTTTTGGCTGTGACTTTCTCAGGTTAAAATGAGAAACGTGGAATCAACTAAGGTCTCTTTCAGCTTGGATATATATATTTTAAAACATGAAATTATAACATTACAATATTAAAACTTTGTTAATGACTGTACTTCAGGAAACATATTTGCATGATCAGAAAGAACCACAAGAGCTTCCCTGCAAAGATGCAGGCAAAGGGTGTCCACTGAGTCCTGTTCTGTGGGAGGAGAATATATGTAAATATGTAATTTACTATGCATTTTGTTAAGAACATTCCTTATAAAGAATTCTGTATCTATATCCCAAAGAATTTTGTAAAAGGTATTGGTACTAGCTAACCTATAAGAAATATTAAATGCAGTCCTTTATTCTAGTTTCCTTATGCTTGAGGTTTTCCATATGAAAAAGTAAATATGAGAGAGATGACAACCAAATGCAGTGTGTGACTCTTGATTGGATCCTAGTTTGAACAAACTGAAAAGACAGGTAGAAACAGAACAGCTATGTGACCTTCGCTAAAATAAGCTCTACTAGGTTCCACTAATTTGGGTAAAACATGCTGAAGAAAGGGCTTCCCAGGTGGTGCTAGTAGTAAACAGCTCACCTGCCAGTGCAGCAGACAAGAGACGCAGGTTCGACCTCTGGGTGGGGAAGACTGCCTGGAGGGAGACATGGCAACCCACTCCAGTATTTTTTTTTAATATAAATTTATTTATTTTAATTGGAGGTTAATTACTTTACAATACTGCTTAGAGAATCCCATGGATAGAGGCGCCTGGAGGTCTACAGTCCAGAGGGTCACAAAGAGTCGGACACAACCGAATCAACTTAGCACACACACATATTGTAGAAAGCTGATGAAGCACATGTTATTCTCTCCTTTTATGAATACTCTGTCCCCCCTTTTTTTTTTTGCCTAGAAACTTCTAATCTTCCTTCAAGATGAAACTCAAAAGTTACTTCCTCGGTGAACCATTACCCATTCATCCACCCGAAAGAATATGTCACTTTCTCTTATCCCACAATATTCTATTTAATCTGCTTTCATATTCCATTATAATCATCTGCTTATCATTTCTCTTCTTTTCCATCTGGCTTACCTTCCTTTCTAAATTATGAGTTATTCAAAAGCAGGTTCCATTTTTTATTCATTTATACATCTGTAGTATAAATGAATACTAGTAATTCAAAACATTGGTAAAATGCTCTCTATAAAATGTAACATACATTCAGTAGAACTATTCAGTGGAGAAAGAAGAAAGACATAAACCAGAAGAAAAGGGAAAAACTGAAGGCAAACATCTATTTGGAGACTATTTTACTTAATAAGCTTCCCAGGTGGCTCAGATGGTAAAAAGTCCGCCTGCAATGCAGGAGATGTGGGTTTGATCCCCGGGTGGGGAGGATCCCCTGGAGAAGGGAATGTCTTCCCATTCTTGCCTGGAGGATTCCATGGACAAAGGAGCCTGGTGGGCTACAGTCCATGTGGTCGCGAAGAGTCGAACACAATTGAGTGACTAACACTTTTACTTTTTTTCACTTTTACTTAATGGGACAGTAGGTAGTTGAAGTAAGGCCCTGATACAGGTAAACACTGAGACATTTTTCCACTTCCATTGTCATTTCAGGACCTAACTTCCTCTGCACAGCACATTCTAACTCTACAATCTCCCAAAAAGGGAGGAAAGCAGGTAAAAAAAAAAAAAATTTACTCAAATTGCAATGTAATGAATCACTTGTTCCAAGATTATTTCAGAGCAAATCTGGAGGACCACTGACAAACCCAAAATATTTAATATCCTGATGAAATGGCCAATCAATATATGGAGAGGCCATCAATGAACCTCCCTCAAATTAAACCACCTTAGCTATCACCTGTGTCACACTGTACTTAAGCTTACTCCCAAGTGGAAGCTATTTTTACATTTCAGTTCAGTCGCTCAGTCATGTCTGACTCTGCAACGCCATGGACTGCAGCACTACAGGCTTCCTTGTCCATCACCAGCTCCCAGAGTTTACTCAAAACTCACGTCCATAAAGTTGGTGATGTCATCCAACCATCTCATCCTCTGTTGTCCCCTTCTCCTCCTGCCTTCAATCTTTCCCAGCTTCAGAGTCTTTTCTAGTAAGTCAGTTCTTTGCATCAGGTGGCCAAAGTATTGGAGTTTCAGCTTCAACATCAGTCCTTCCAATGAACACCCAGGACTGATCTCCTTTAGGATGGACTGGTTGGATCTCCTTGCACTCCAAGGGACTCTCAAGAGTCTTCTCCAACACCACAGTTCAAAAGCATCAATTCTTCAGCATTCAGCTTTCTTTAGAGTCCAACTCTCACATCCATACATGACTACTGGAAAAACGATAGCTTTGATTAGACAGACCTTTGTTGCCAAAGTGATGTCTCTGCTTTTTAATATGCTATCTAAGTTGGTCATAGCTTTTCTTCCAAAGGGCAAGCATCTTTTAATTTCATAGCTACTGTCTCCATCTGCAGTGATTTTGGACCCCCAAAAAATAAAGTCTGACACTGTTCCCAGTGTTTCCCCCATCTATTTGCCATGAAGTAATGGGACCAGATGCCATGATCTTCGTTTTCTGAATGTTGAGTTTTAAGCCAGCTTTTCACTCCTCTTTCACTTTCCTCAAGAGGATCTTTAGTTCTTCTTCACTTTTTGCCATAAGGGTGGTGTCATCTGCATATCTGTGGTTATTGACATTTCTCCTGGAAGTCCTGATTCCAGCTTGTGCTTCCTCCAGCCCAGCGTTTCTCATGATGCATATAAGTTAAATAAGCAGGGTGACAGTATACAGCCTTGACATACTCCTTTCCTGATTTGGAACCAGTCTGCTGTTCCATGTCCAGTTCTAACATTTAGCATTTGGCAAAGCCTTCCACTGTGGTGATTGTGCAGCCTCCACCAGGTGGTTTTTTCCCATTGTACTCTCCTTGGGCTTTAGCATACCAGTTCCTGAGGAAATCTGAGTAGGTGAGCTATTTTTGGAAAGTATGAATATTGCTTGCGTGAATGATCCACTCATAGATTTCAAAAGGAATTACCCATTAGGAGAATGGGGCACTGCTCTCGCATAATATTGGAGAGTCCCTAGATTATTTTAATGTTCACTTGAAAAATCATTGCCTCAGGACTGAGAGCCACACCTGAGGAATACTAAAAGAAAAAAAAAAAAAAACCTTGCAAATCCTGCCCTGTGAAAAAGATACTATATTCCATCTGGGTCTTTGCAGCCAAACCTGTCCTTAAACCTCATCAGCAGCAATGACACCAGCCTCAGTTGTGAAGGACAACAATCCTGAATACAGAGAGGTGGTGTGGGAGAATGGAAAAAGTGTGTTTATCCACTCCCCTCCTTCCTGACATCCGATACTCAGAAATCATGCAATGTGCATACTGAGGTAACTCTGTTGTCCTATTGCAAAACCTAAAAGCTTCTCAAGAAATATTAATACCATAAATTTGCAGGAGGCCAGTTGTTACTATATGCATAGTGGTTAAAAGAATGCTGGCTATGATGTCCAAAGGTTAAATTTACATTCCAGCTCACATGTTTTCAGATTATGCAACTTGTACAAGTATTTACTCTTTCTCTGCCTCAGTATTCTCATCTATGCAAGAAAGAGAACATCACCTTCCTGAAAGAATCAATACAATGAAATGAGATAATCCACTTAAAGTGGCTGGCACACAGTACATACCCAATAGGTGTGTATTATAACTCTTGATATTTGATTGTTCATAAGAACTTCAGTAGTGCAATGCTGAGCCAGATTCATGGTCCACTCAGTCTGGCATTTGTCTCTGATGATGGCAGCAAAAGGCATTTGGGGAGAGAGGTGAATGCTCTTTCTTGTTATTAAATGAATAGGCTTTACTTGAAAATATCCCTAATTTTTTTGACTAAATCTCTAAGAATAAAATGGGCTTCCCTGGTGGCTCAGACAGTAAAGAATTGGCCTGCAATGCAGGAGACCTGGGTTCAATCCCTGGGTCGGGAAGATCCCCCTAGATAAGGGAATGGCAACTCACTCCAGTATTCTTGCCTGGGAAATCCCATGGACAGGGGATCCTGGTGGGCTACAGTCCATGGGGTCGGAAAAGAGTCAGACACAACTGAGTGATTAACACTTTCACTACACTAAGAATAATATATCACTTATGAATAAGTCTGCATCATTTTTGACCATATTTGCAAGGGTACCAGTTTCTCTTATATTAAAGTACCGCTTTCAAAATGCAGGGAGAGGGGAAAACCCCATTTTCAGTATTTTGTGAACAATCCTATATTTACCTTACCCCTTAGTCTTGATTTCATCGCCTTCACTCAGATTTCTTTTACCAGCTTTTAATTTCAGAGAAAAAAGGAACCCTAAGCTTTCAGCAGTTGATTATCAAGTTTCTAATTTATTCAGTTCAACTCCTCATAGATATTTTGAGTTCCTGATACAAAGCACAAAGTTGAAACATACAAAACATAAGATTAGAGTTTCTATTTTCAAAAGAGTTGAGAGTCTTCTGGAGATCCAGTCAATGAAAACTTTTTAAAAAATGATCCGCTAGGTACTAAGGCAGCTGTAGCCTAGAGATTAAGAGCCCTGACTCTGGAGCCAGATGACTCGGGTTCAAATTCTGGTTCTGTCACTTGGTGGATGACTGTGGGCAGACTGCTTTCAATCCTTCTATTTCAGGTTCCTTATCTGTAAAACTGAGGTAACAGTATCATCTGGGGCTTGTTATAAGGATAAAGAAGTTTCACATCAAGCACTCAGAACAGCAGATGGGTAGCATATAGTAAGCACTCGATAAAATGTCAGCAATTTGAGGCAGGCATTAGAGCTGTTCACAAGTATTCCTATCCTCTCTTCCAGACACGTGGAACACACACATGGTAGGATCATATTTTCCTACCCCCTTTTATGTTAAGCATGGCCATGTTCCCAACTCTGGTTAATGAAATGTGAAAAGTAGGGACATGCCCCTGGGTAGAAGATGAAATCCCAGTGCATAATTTGCAGAGGTAATCCCCCCTGCCCTGGTGATCAAGCAAGCATGTGGTAAAAGGGAACCTCCGAGGCTAAAATGGGTAACTAAGTATCACATACCTTGTGAGTAAAATGAACAGTCCTTGCTAATCCACCATGGACAGGTAGCTAAGACTAGACTCTGTGCTGTGTGAAAGTACTCAGGCTTTGAGGTGATTTCTTAGTGCAGCTTAAGCTGAACAATTCTGACCAGTCACTAGGGTCAGAGCAGTGAATCAGGCTGACAAACTGCTGGTCCTCTTAGAGTTTCTCAAGACTTGAATGCAATATCCAAAGTATTCTATGCAAACAAACTCTTAAGAAGCAGCCAAAATGACTGATAAGAGTTTACCATGTTTTTCCACCTCCCACAGTGAGATCTTTGAAATATAAGAAGTGAGTCAAAATACAGGGGGGGGAAAAAGTTCAAGATGAAAAGAAGTATCCATAACATGGTCTTACCTTCTATAAGTCTTTACTACCTCTCAACATGCATGATAAACAACACAGGGATCATCTCATGCAAACACACAAAATACATGAAGAAAGCTGAACTTGAGGAGGAGGAGACCCATGAGAATTTAGTACGACTCTGCCTCTAACTGACTATGTAACTCTGGCCAATGTGATGAGTTGCCAATCTCCCAACTCTCTCGGTATTTGGAAATAAGGAAATATGATCTCCCTTTCTAAGAAGTGAACTGTATGATGTACCTGAGCATCCATTTATTCACTTATTCACTCTTCCAATTTACAAATAGTTATTGACTATCTGCTATGTGTCAGAGAGTATAACACACAGTGATACAGGGATGAACAAGACAGACGGTCCTGCTCTCATGGAGCTTACGTTTATTGTGGGGCATTTGTTATTGTTGTTTAGTTGCCAAGTCATGTCCAACTCCTCTGTGATCTCATGGACTGTAGCCCTCCAGGCTTCTCTGTCTGTGAGATTTCCCAGGCAAGAATACGGGTTGCCATTTCCTTCTCCAGGATATCTTTCTAACCCAGGGATCAAACCTGTGTCTCCTGCTTGGCAGGTGGATTCTTTACCACTGAGCCCACTATGGGACACAGGTAAGAATAAATCACCAAACATGTTAATCTCATAGTGCAAATAGTGGTAAGTGCTTTGAAACAGTGATGTGGTAGTTGTACTGGGGACTGACACTTTAGACTGGGTGGCCCCAGAAGGCATCCCAAGGAATCAACCCTCTGAAGATGTGAGGGAAAGTGTTCCAGGTGGTTCATAGTTAAATACATTTTAGCAGACAAGTGACAGGGTTCAGAACACACTACTCCAAAATATGGTTGGTACCTTAGCATACTGAATGTTCTGAGCTGAAGGCATTCAAGAAAATGCAGATGCAGAAGTCTAGCCCTCCTCCCTGAATTGGGTCATAAGGCCCTCATGAGAGAGCTGGTCTCTCTATACCCAGAAGAAAGGAACAACCTTATCTCCAAGACAGGGATGCTAAGATGAATCCAAACAAGCAGGCCTCACTAAAATGTCCCCAGATTATGACCCTTAGCTTTTTTCAACTTTTTTGAACTATCACATTTTTCTATGGCTCTCCATTCTTCATCAAACCTAGTGTGTTAAACACCCACCGGTTTTTGCTTTGTTTTTTAAGATTTTTCTTTAATTGATGTGGGACCATTTTTTAAAGTCTTTATTGAATTTGTTACAATATTATTTATGTTTTGGTTTTGTGGCCATGAGGCATGTGGGATCTTAGTTCTCCAACCAGAGACTGAACCTGCACCCCCTGTATTGGAAGGCAAAGTTCTAACCACTGACCACCAGGGAAGCCCCCACACACAGGTGTAACTGTTTCTTCTTTGGAATTTCATTTCCTTCTAAAGTCTCCCTTATCATATAAAATTTATGTTAAACAAGTTTGTACAGTTTTCTCCTGTTCATCTTTTTTTTTTTTTTTCAGTTTAATTTTCAGACCTAATCAGGATCCTTAGAAGGGTTGAGGAAAACCTTTTCCTCTTCTACACAAATCAACAGGATAGACTAATAGGTAGGATATGGGAAATGAAAAAAGAACTAAAGATAATGGAAGATGACATTACTTCCTAAAATGGGAAAAGTTAAGAGAGGAACAGGTTTGGGGGTGGAGCTCAGGAATTCTGTTCTTCAACAAATTAAACTCGGCAAACCCAGTAGGCAAGTTTTCAAAAAGAACAAGTTAGATTTTAAAACACCTAATACATGAGCAATGCTCAAAAACCAGTTCTTTTTTTCCCCCCCAAATTTACTAATCTCCCAAAGAGACATCAGTCTTACAGATTCATGAACCTAAGTTGACTTAATGTATGTGGATAAAGGTTATTAATAATAATGAAACATGTATATAGCTCCTACCATGTGCCAAGTACTATTTATTTTTTAAACACATTTATTTATTGACTTATGTATTTGGCTACACCAGGTCTTAGTTGTGGCATGCAGGATGTCATTCCCTGACCAGAGTTCAAATTCGAGCCACCTGTGTTGGGAGCATGGAGTCTTAGCCACTGGACCTCCAGGGAAATCCCCAAGTATTATTTTAAGTGTGTTTCATTTATTAATGAAGTTAGTCCTTCCAACAGCTCTATAAGGATGATGCTATAATCTCCATTTTACAGATGAAGAAATGGAGCGATAAAGTAGAGGTTGAATAACTTGACCAAATCCACACAGGTAGAAAGCAAAAACTGAATAAAAATGTACTACTAAATACTCCAGTATATACCGCAAATAATAAATTGAGAAATGAAGAGACAGATTATGTTGAACATTTAACAAATAGTTATTGGCCATGTCACATGTATCAATCAGGCAGTGTTCCCAGAACCTTTGGAAATCACTGTTCAGGATAGTTGGTTCTCAGGCTTGAAAAATGTTTCTAATCTTAGAAGTGCTAAAAGAATAGTGTGGTGATGCACACAATAAAAGCAGAACTCTAGAGCTTTCAAAAGTAACTTTAAAGAAAATAGCAGCCTTTCACAAAAGCGCTGCCTAAGCGACCTTGGAAACCCATTGTTTTAGGAGATGAACCACATCAAACACCCACTGAGTGGTGATCATTAGTAATGTGTAGAAATATTGAACCACTGTGTTGTGCACCTGGAACTAACCCAGTGTTATAGGTCAATTATATTTCAGTTTTTAAAATAATTAGTTTTTTAAAATAAATGACAAAAACTTACATTAAATTATTTAAATAAATCTGACATTAATTTGTTTTGGAAAAAAGTCCCCTACTGAGACCTCCAAGTGCACATCAAACTTCTCTTTGCTAGAATGGAAATCTCACTTTTGTGTTTTGTTGCTGTTCTTTTCGTTCCCACCCTCCACCCCCCCACCCCCCCGACACACACACACACTTAGGGGAGAGAATAGAATTTAATCTGTATATTTGCAATTTTTTTTTTTGGTGAAGTGTAACTAGAACATGAGACATGAACTAAATGGAGAGATCTGGC
>SJYQ01094324.1:497119-549043 GCA_006410935.1 Redunca redunca
ATGAAAACTGACCTTTTCCAGTCCTGTGGCCACTGCTGAGTTTTCCAAATTTGCTGGCATATTGAGTGCAGCACTTTCACAGCATCATCTTTCAGGATTTGAAATAGCTCAACTGGAATGCCATCACCTCCACTAGCTTTGTTCGTAGTGATGCTTTCTAAGGCCCACTTGACTTCACATTCCAGGATGTCTGGCTCTAGATGAGTGATCACACCATCGTGATTATCTGGGTCGTGAAGATCTTTTTTGTACAGTTCTTCTGTGTGTTCTTGCCACCTCTTCTTAATATCTTCTGCTTTTGTTAGGTCCATACCATTTCTGTCCTTTATCAAGCCCATCTTTGTGTGAAATGTTCCCTTGATATCTCTAATTTTCTTGAAGAGATCTCTAGTCTTTCCCATTCTGTTGTTTTCCTCTATTTCTTTGCATTGATTGCTGAAGAACGCTTTCTTATCTCTTCTTGCTATTCTTTGGAACTCTGCATTCAGATGCTTATATCTTTCCTTTTCTCCTTTGCTTTTAGCTTCTCTTCTTTTCACAGCTATTTGTAAGGCCTCCCCAGACAGCCATTTTGCTTTTTTGCATTTCTTTTCCATGGGGATGTTCTTGATCCCTGTCTCCTGTACAATGTCACGAACCTCCATCCATAGTTCATCAGGCACTCTATCTATCAGATCTAGTCCCTTAAATCTATTTCTCATTTCCACTGTATAATCATAAGGGATTTGATTGAGGTCATACCTGAATGGTCTAGTGGTTTTCCCTACTTTCTTCAATTTAAGTCTGAATTTGGCAATAAGGAGCTCATGATCTGAGCCACAGTCCATTTCTGGTCTTGTTTTTGCTGACTGTATAGAGCTTCTCCATATTTGGCTGCAAAGAATATAATCAGTCTGATTTCGGTGTTGACCATCTGGTGATGTCCATGTGTAGAGTCTTCTCTTGTGTTACTGGAAGACCAGGAACAATTTATTGTAAATTAGGTTAACGAGATGAGAACACAGCAACAGAAACTTATCTCTAGTAACCCTAGGTGAGAACTTTCATTTTAAATTCAAATCCTAGAAAAGTCATTCTCTCTCCATTCTGATTCACCCAGAAACCCAGAGACAATGCAAACAGTATATGTATATTTTTTAATTTGTTCCAGCTACCTGCAACCCAGTATTGAATTATGTATTCTTTATTACATTTCACATTTTCATTTTCCTCATATTTTACTACTGCATACTGTATGTTGTAAGTAATTTCAAATCCTTTGTGGAAATAGTATAAATAAATTAAAACCTAAACATTATGTCGACTAAATCGCTACAAACTGAGGGAACTGAGGAGAAATGTTTAGATGTAGCTAAGGGAGCCTGAGAAACTCAATAGCAGCAAAGGAATAGAAACAATATTTCTCTTTTGGAAAGATTGTATTTGGTGAGTAAGGAGAGAAGTGCCACCTGCTGACAAAATATTAAATGACCTAGCTTTTGAAGTTTTCTTAGGATCTGATCATACATCTGACTCTTCATATTCATACCTGGATGAAAAGGGAGCCCCAGGGTGATGGCTATTTCCTCTGAAGTAAGGATTATTCCCATCTAACCCATTCTGAAATTTGTTGCCTCAAACCAAGAGAAGGAAAGGCCCTTCATGTTTGCCAAAGAGTCATACCTCAGGAGAGTGTTTGAGAGGGAAATGGCTACTGCAGAGTTGGAATGGGAGGCCCAAGTGGGGAACAGGGCTCAGTCCAGACTGCTGTCTCATGTCTCACAGGCTCCCTGTTTCATAGCCACTTCCCGGGACTAAGAAACAGAATGACTGGATCAGGACAAGAGAAGGAAGCATATCTGATATATCTGCCATGAAGCCCACCATAAACAAGTTTCTGGTGACAAGGGTACTAGGTTTAACAAATGTGAAGATGATGTACACAAAGAAGGGAGTTTAACAAAGGGTCTGGTGGTTAAGGTGACCTCAGTTAACTTTTTAATTTTGTGGCACACAGAGAAGGCAGTATCATGGTTTCCAGGCACTCATTGTTCTGTACTGTTGCCAAGGTAACAGCAAAGTTCAGATCACAGGAAAGGGGTTTAATATAGGAGAAAGATCCCTGGATTTGGAGTCAGGAGAACTGGATTAGAGCACTAATCCTGTTGCTTAGTATCTGAGATTTTTGAAAAGTCACTTCACCTTTTGAGCTTCATTTCACCATCTGTGTAATGAAACTACTACTAAACATATGCCCTGCTAACTAGAGAGTTGGTAGGAGGACCAAAAGCAATGACTTATGAATTATGAAAGGACTACAGACATGTAAATTGTCTGTATTCCCTTATCTTTTGGTAAGCTTTATGAGAACAGTTAACATAAATATAGGCTTCCCAGGTGGCTCAGTGGTAAAGAATCCTCCTGCCATCCAGGAGGTGAGGATTTGACCCCTGGGTCAGGAACATCCCCTAGAGAAGGAAATGGCAACTTACTCCAATATTCTTGCCTGGAAAATCTTATTGACAGAGGAACCTGGTGGGCTCCAGCCTATGGGGTCACAAAAGAGTTGGACACGACTTAGTGACTAAACAACAACAACATAAATATACCCTACATAGGCATTTACTCCTTATCTTCTAAATCCAACCAAACTCAGGAAGCATTTGGTACAGACCCTGTACAAGATCCCTGGGAGAAGGGAACAGCAACCCATTCCAGTATTCTTGCCTGGAGAATTCCATGGACAGAGAGCCTGGTGAGTTACAGTTCGTAGGGTTGCAAAGAGTTGGACACGACTTAGTGTCTTTGTGACCCCATGGACTGCAGCACGCCAGGCTTCCCTGTCCATCACCAACTTCTGGCGCTTGCTCAAATTCATGTCCATCCAGTTGATGACTCCATCCAACCATCTTATCTTCTGTCATCCCCTTCTCCTCCTGCCTTCAATCTTTCCTAGCATCAGGATCTTTTCCAGTGGGTCAGTTGTTCACATCAGGTGGCCAAATATTGGAGTTTCAGCTTCAGCATCAGTCCTTCCAATGAATATTCAGGACTGATTTCCTTTAGGATGGACTGGTTGGATCTCCTTGCAGTCCAAGGGACTCTCAAGAGTCTTCTCCAACACCACAGTTCAAAAGCATCAATTCTTCAGCACTCAGTTTTCTTTATAGTCCAACTCTCACATCCATACATGATTACTGGAAAAACCCATAGCTTTGACTAGATGGACCTTCGTTGGCCAAGTAATGTCTCTGCTTTTTAATATGCTGTCTAGGTTGGATAGACATCTGGATAGAGCCAGATGACCTGGGTTCAAATTCCAGCTCTCACTCAGTAGTTTAAAAAATCACATTGGACAACTTTTTTATTTGGCTGTGTTGCACAGCATGCAGGATCCTAGTTCCCCAACCAGGGATCAAACCTGGGCCCTTGGCAGTGAGAGTGAGGAGTCCTATCCACTGAATGCCAGGGAATTCCTGGACAGCTTACTTTAAATGCTCAGTGCCTCAGTTTCCTGATCTGTGAAATGGGTAATAGTAACAGCCCCACAGGGTTATTATGAGGATTAGCAATGTTTTTGAGTACTTAGAACAGGTACCTGGAACAGAGTGAACACTACACAAGTCTTCTAAAAATGAATTGAACCAGTATGTGATTTCCTGGTAATGTGGTCATTCAGTTCCCCTTATACAAAGTAGTAATATCAAATTCTTCTTTGTTGGGTGATAGCCTAACAAGTGGGCCTAGGAAGCTACAAATAAAGCTAGTGGAGGTGATGGAATTCCAGTTGAGCTATTTCAAATCCTGAAAGATGATGCTGTGAAAGTGCTACACTCAACATGCCAGCAAATTTGGAAAACTCAGCAGTGACCACAGGACTGGAAAAGGTCAGTTTTCATTCCAGTCCCAAAGAAAGGCAGTGCCAAAGAATGCTCAAACTACCACACAATTGCACTCATCTCACATGCTAGTAAAGTAATCCTCAAAGTTCTCCAAGCCAGGCTTCAATAGTATGTGAACCATGAACTTCCAGATGTTCAAGCTAGATTTAGAAAAGGCAGAGGAACCACAGATCAAATTGCCAACATCCACTGGATTATCAAAAAAGCAAGAGAGTTCCAGAAAAATATCTACTCCTGCTTTATTGACTAAGCAAAAGCCTTTGACTGTGAGGACCACAACAAACTCTGGAAAATTCTTAAAGAGATGGGAATACCAGAACACCTGACCTGCCTCTTGAGAAATCTGTATACAAGTCAGGAAGCAACACTTAGAACTGGACATGGAACAACAGACTGCTTCCAAATAGAGAAAGGAGTAGGTCAAGGCTGTATATTGTCACTTGCTTATTTAACTTATATGCAGAGTACATCATGAGAAATGCTGGGCTGGATGAAGTACAAGCTGGAATCAAGACTGCCAGGAGAAATATCAATATCCTCAGATATGCAGATGACACCACCCTTATGGCAGAAAGTGAAGAAGAACTAAAGAGCCTCCCGAGGAAAGTGAAAAAATTGGCTTAAAGCTCAACATTCAGAAAACGAAGATCATGGCATCTGGTCCCATCACTTCATGGCAAATAGATGGAGAAAGAGTGGAAACAGTGTCAGATTTTATTTTGGGGGGCTCCAAAATCACTGCAGATGGTGATTGCAGCCATGAAATTAAAAGACACTTACTCCTTGGAAGAAAAGTTATGACTAAACTGGACAGCATATTCAAAAGCAGAGACATTACTTTATCACAAAGATCCATCTAGTCAAGGCTATAGTTTTTCCATTAGTCATGTATGGATGTAGGAGCTGGACTCAAGAAAGCTGAGCAGCAAAGAATTGATGCTTTTGAATTGTGGTGTTAGAGAAGACTTTTTGAGAGTCCCTTGAACTGTAAAGAGATCCAACCAGTCTATCTTAAAGGAAATCAGTCCTGAATATTCATTGGAAGGACTGATGCTGAAACTGAAACTCCAATAGTTCGGCCACCTGATGGGAAGAACTGACTCATTTGAAAAGACCCTGATGCTGGGAAAGATTGAAGGCAGGAGGAGAAGGGAACAACAGAATATGAGATGGTTGGATGGCATCACCGGCTCTATGGACATGAGTTTGAGTAAACTGTGGGAGTTAGCAATGGACTGGGAAGCCTGGTGTGCTGCAGTCCATGGGGTCACAAAAATCGGACACGACTGAGCAACCAAACTGAACTAAGCCTAACTTTTTACATTTTAGATTATAGCTCAAGACAAAAATATAATCTACATACACAAACATACAAACAAAAGAATGGAATTTTTACCTTTTCTTTTTTTAGTTGCATTTTTGGTAGAGAAGTGAGCAGTGGGCCACAGGTCATAAGAACCCTGTAAGGATTTCAAACTAGAAGTACCCTTCAATGGGTCTTAGGATCCTAAGTGTTCCCACCTCTCAACCTGAAAATAAGGACAGACAGTATGTAGAGAGAGATACTTGAAGTTTGCAATAGGTAAATAGAAGCTGAATTTTTTAAATGTCTGAATTAGGAATCCTTTCATATTTCTACTTAGTATTAACAGATACTGACCATTTAAATTATCTATAACATTTAGCAATCAACTGAAATATGGAGGAGCCATGTCATTATAATGAAGTCTAAGGAACCATCCAAAGCAGATTAAAACAAACATTTCTTTTACTAAATAATGCCCCAGTGCTCTGTTCTGCCTCAGGCTTCCTGCATCACACCCGCTTCCTATAAAAGAAACCAATGATTGAACTAGAACCCAATAAAGACAGCTCACCTGACCTATTTTCCAACTTCTTTCTCTGCCAGGAAGCCCATTACGAATGAGCTATGGCAACAATGGCGCTAGGCTTAATAAGCACTGCGATGAAGAAAATTTGACACAGAACTCAGTGTTTATGAGCTCACATTATATTATTTTGGGTTCAATTCAATACATGTCATAAATACTTACTGAGAAGCTGTTATCCGTAAACAGAATCAGAAAGAACTTATTTTCAGTCTTCAAGAATTGACTACTAGGTGAGTAAGACAACCATACAAATTTAATACAAAACAAAAATATATTCATATATATCATCATCCTTTAATGAACCTTCATTTGAGAGACAAGGGTTGAAAGCACAGACTCTAGAGTCAGACTGTGTGCATTTGAATCCCAGATCTGCTACTTAACTTTCATTTGTTTTCTTATCTATAAAATGGGCATAATGATAGTACCGTGTTGTGAGGATTAATGTCTAAACACAACAGTTTCTGGCACATAATAAATGCTCAAAAATGTTCAGTTCAGTTGCTCAGTTGTGTCTCTTTGTGACCCCATGGACTGCAGCACGCCAGGCCTCCATGTCCATCACCAACCCCCAGAGTTTACTCAAACTCACGTCCATAGAGTCAGTGATGCCATCCTACCATCTCATATTCTATCGTCCCCTTCTCCTCCTGCCTTCAATCTTTCCCAGCATCAGCGTCTTTTCAAATGAGTCAGTTCTCTGCATCAGGTAGCCAAAGTATTGGAGTTTCAAGTTCAACATCAGTCCTTCTAATGAACATTCAGGACTGATTTCCTTTAGGATGGACTGGTTGGATCTCCTTGCAGTCCAAGTGACTCTCAAGAGTCTTCTCTAACACCACAATTCAAAAGCATCAATTCTTTGCTGCTGAGCTTTCTTGAGTCCAACTCCCACATCCATACATGACTACTGGAAAAACTATAGCCTTGACTAGATGGATCTTTGTGATAAAGTAATGTCTCTGCTTTTGAATATGCTGTCCAGTTTAGTCATAATTTTTCTTCCAAGGAGTGTCTTTTTAATTTCATGGCTGCAATCACCATCTGCATTGATTTTGGAGCCCCCCAAAATAAAGTCTGACACTGTTTCCACTGTTTCCCCATCTATTTGCCATGAAGTGATGGGACCAGATGCCATGATCTTCGTTTTCTGAATGTTGAGCTTTAAGCCAATTTTTTCACTCTCCTCTTTCACTTTCCTCAAGAGGCTCTTTAGTTCTTCTTCACTTTCTGCCATAAGGGTGGTGTCATCTGCATATCTGAGGATATTGATATTTCTCCTGGCAATCTTGATTCCAGCTTGTGCTTCATTCAGCCCAGCGTTTCTCATGATGTACTCTGCATATAAGTTAAATAAGCAAGTGACAATATACAGCCTTGACCTACTCCTTTCTCTATTTGGAAGCAGTCTGTTGTTCCATGTCCAGTTCTAACTGTTGCTTCCTGACCTGCATACAGGTTTCTCAAGAGGTCAGTTGTTCTGGTATTCCCATCTCTTTAAGAATTTTCCAGAGTTTGTTGTGATCCACACAGTCAAAGGCTTTGGCATAGTCAATAAAGCAGACATAGATGTTTTTCTGGAACTCTCTTGCTTTTTCCATGATCCAGCAGATGTTGGCAATTTGATCTGTGGTTCCTCTGCTTTCTCTAAATCCAGCTTGAACATCTGGAAGTTCATGGTTCACGTGCTGTTGAAGCCTGGATTGGAGAATTTTGAGCATTACTTCACTAGCATGTGAGATGAATGTTAATTGTGCAGTAGTTTGAGCATTCTTTGGCATTGCCTTTCTTTGGGATTGGGATGAAAACTGACCTTTTCCAGTCCTATGGCTACTGCTGAGTTTTCCAACTTTGCTGGCATACTGAGTGCAGCACTTTCACAGCATCATCTTTCAGGATTTGAAATAGCTCAACTGGAATGCCATCACCTCCACTAGCTTTGTTCGTAGTGATGCTTTCTAAGGCCCACTTGACTTCACATTCTAGGATATCTGGCTCTAGGTGAGTGATCACACCATTGTGATTATCTTGGTCATGAAGCTCTTTTTTGTACAGTTCGTCTGTATATTCTTGCCACCTCTTAATATCTTCTGCTTTTGTTAGGTCCATACCATTTCTGTCCTTTATTGAGCCCATCTTTGCATGAAATGTTCCCTTGGTATCTCTAATTTTCTTGAAGAGATCTCTAGTCTTTCTCATTCTGTTGTTTTCCTCTATTTCTTTGCATTGATGGCTGAGGAAGGCTTTCTTATATCTCGTTGCTATTCTTGAAGTTCTTTAGGATGATACAGTGGAATATACTCAACACAATATAGGCTTTGGAGCACCTTGGACCAGGATTACTATTGAGCTTCCAAAATCAGTAGTTGACCCACACAGCTAATGTAAGAATCCATGCAATGATTCACTTATTGAATTGTAACTACAGGGTGGTACTGCTGCTGCTGCTAAGTCGCTTCAGTTGTGTCCGACTCTGTGCGACCCCATCGATGGCAGCCCACCTGGCTCTCCCGTCCCTGGGATTCTCCAGGCAAGAATACTGGAGTGGGTTGCCATTTCCTTCTCCTATGCATGAAAGTGAAAAGTGAAAGTGAAGTCGTGGCCGACTCCTAGTGATCCCACGGACTGCAGTCTACCAGGCTCCTCCATCCATGGGACTTTCCCGGCAAGAGTACTGGAGTGGGTTGCCATTGCGTTCTCCGACAGGGGCACCGGGATACACTAAAATAGAACAGGAATCCTAGCCTGACATTTTGAACAAGTAAATTATAAACGTGATGCAAAAGCAACTCAAGATACTTTATATATGAAATGCTTGGTGCAGTGTTTTGCACGGGGCAGGTCACAAAATAAATGTAGCTGTTATATGGTTACATTAATTTTATTCTACTTTTCTGTCNAGGGAAGGTGACTCGGGGCTTGGGGCGGGACTCGGACCCAGCTTGGTTCACGCGAGGCTGCGGGGAAGTTGGCCGGGAAGACTGGCCCTGGAAGCCCCCATGCTGGAGAGGGTGCGGGCCGGGGGCTCTCCATGGCCGTGCGCCCCGAGGCTGGGCTGCCTGGGTGGGGGTAGTATGAGCTGTGGCGGAGTGCGTCCCCTGTGCGTGGCCGCTCGTTGCCCGGTGTTTCATCACTCCAATTGCCACGAGGCTTCTTTTAGGGGAGGGATCCGGGGGAAGGAAAGGGGCAAGGCCGGCGGAGGAGGGCCCCCATTGCCTGTGGCCCCTACATAGTAAAACTGGCTAACCCATTTGTAATAGTTGTAGCGTATCTCAGCAGTTTCAACTGCAGAGACCTCAAACTTGATCCCCACCCCCACCCCGTCCCAGGACAAAAAAGAAAAAAAGTATTATTTCTCTGTAGTAATTTGCCAGCACGGACACGCCATTTTTGCTCTTCCCTTCCTCACAATTCTGCAAGAGTAGAGAAACACGATGTTTCCTTGTAACCAGGAAAAAAAAAAATTACTATTTGAAAGTGCTAATTAGTGTTACTGGGGGAAGTTACGTTTGATTAAAGCAACTTGTCAGCGTGGTGGTATAAGGCTGGAAATACTCAGCCTTGGAACTGAAGAACAGTGTTAAGTAGGTGCAGTGGAATTTTTCCAGATTGTTTGATTCTTGATTTAATGGGTATCCATAGTAAAGTTAGGGCTTAATATTTTAAGTATTTTGCTTGCCTTCCCCCAGAACATTTGCTAGATGCGTAATTGAAGGGTTTATCGTATTGTAATAAATGTTTAAGCCTGCACCGCTATACCATGTTAGATATGTGTTCATGCACAACCTTTTGCTAGGAAAATTGTCACGTTTTTGCACAAGTTATAACTTTTCAGGTTTTTTGCGTACATGTAGGTGATTTACCATTGCTTATTATTATCCAAGTGCCTTCTCCGTGGGAGATTCTTTCTCTACTGACAACTGTAACAAGTTTGTTTCCTTAGATTTTATTTGCAATGTTTTTTCCTTAGTACCGCTTGCTGTTTCCCTTGATAGAATCAAAGTGACCAAGTTTATGAAATTTTCCCTAAAGCCATGCCATATTCAAGAAATCTTTTACAGAATTTCTCGATCTGGGATTCATAGAAGTTCAGATCTTTTCTTTGTGTGTGTGTTTTTCAAGGGAATTGTCATCAAATTTTTAACAATGCCTTTGTTTTTCCATCTGTTCAAAATGCCAGTTTTCTAGTGTGATACGATGAATTATAAATTGCGGGCCCACTATGTGCCAGTCATGCTTTACATAGCTGGTCTTGTTGAAGTCTTTACTGCTTTATGAGGCAGGTGCTCTTTTTTTCCTATTTCACAGAAAGGGCTCTCTCAGTTTTTGTAGTTGTCCACGTGGCCCCAGTTTGAAAGTAGTATTAGAGTGCCAATCCAAATTTTTGCAAATCCAAAATCTATGTTATATTATGTCCTAGGAACATAGTGACAAATATTCAGTCACCCCTTCCGTTTAAGGTTAATGAGAGAAAAGTAGAAAGCAGACAGTGACAACCTATCAGCACTTGGAGGGGCACCTCATCCAGTTTGGGAGAGTTGAACAGTAGGGGTCAAAGAAGTGTTCTTGAAAGAAGTGACCTC
The DNA here is from genome assembly GCA_006410935.1 of Redunca redunca. Taxonomy (NCBI): domain Eukaryota; kingdom Metazoa; phylum Chordata; class Mammalia; order Artiodactyla; family Bovidae; genus Redunca; species Redunca redunca. Next base: position 507,476 of record SJYQ01094324.1, read on the forward strand.
TAAGCTGAGTTCTGAAGGACAAGCAGGGGTTAACCAAGTAAGGAGCAATGTGTGCAAAGATGAAAGATAGACTACCACTTGTCTTGCGCGGTTAGAGTACAGAATGGTTACAGTCATTGAAAAGTGGATCTTAATCCTGAGGGCAGTAGGGAGTTGCACTACCTTGATATAATCTGCAAGTATGACCTTAACTATAAGAGAAGCAGCTGAGCTTTCTTCTCCAAGGCCCTCAGAACACATTCTGACTTATCATTGATTTGGGCAGAACCAAGGCGAGACAGAAAAGCATGTTGTAGTAAGAATCTTCTAACCTGGATCCAATCCTGGCCTCACCATTCCCAAGAAAGGCTGTGGCCCCTTCCTCATCACCCCCTGCGCCCCCCCACCCCAGGTTCTTGCCTTTTAAGAGTAGTAAGACCAGGCCTCCTTACCTCAGGTAGAGCTTGTTCTTTATTTCTGCAAATAAATACACATTTTATCAGAAACCAAGTTGCCTTTGGGGCTGATCATGTTCTTACTTGAAAATGTTAGACTCTAAATTGTGGGAAAAGTGCAGTGCTTTCCAGAGACTAAAAAAAGTTCTTAAATAAGAGCAGTCAGTGTTAAATCGACAGCAACATAATCTGAATTTGTATTTCTTTTTGAACATAATGTGGTTGCACAGTTGCACTTTATTGGAGATAGTAACAACGTAAATTAGATGCTTCTATTTCAAGTAAAAATAATTGCTTTCTATACTTTATTGATGATCTTGAAGAAAAGAAATATGAAAACCTTAATGGCATACCTTAGAAATTACACATTAGTGGACTATTTAGCAGACCCACTCTTCTGAGACAGGCTCCTATACTTGTAATTTGCATTGTTTCAAAGGAAGTTCTTTGAACTCTTAGAGGTCTTCGTATAATGTTATCTGCTTGTGATGGTATTCAGGATAAGCATCTATTTTGCTTATCAAGTGTTTTTTTCTTTCAACTTTGTGTGTGTGTACAGATGTTTGTGGATTCTTCTGTGGGATTAGAGGGCACGCCTATTGTAATCAGAAAACTCCAAGTATAGCAGCAGGAATGGATGAACAGGCTCTCTTAGGTCTAAATCCAAATGCTGATTCAGACTTCAGGCAAAGGGTAAGTCATGTCCGCTTAATCATTTTTTAAATCATGTTACATAAACATTTTCATTGCTGCTGCTGCTGCTGCTGCTGCTGCTAAGTCACTTCAGTTGTGTCCGACTCTGTGCGACCCCATAGACGGCAGCCCACTGGGCTCCCCCATCCCTGGGATTCTCCAGGCAAGAATACTGGAGTGGGTTGCCATTTCCTTCTCCAATGCATGAAGGTGAAAAGAGAAAATGAAGTCCCTCAGTTGTGTCTTGACTCTTAGCGACCCCATGGACTGCAGCCTACCAGGCTCCTCCACCCATGGGACTTTCCCGGCAAGAGTACTGGAGTGGGGTGCCATTGCCTTCTCCAAATGTTTTCATTAGAGGGCTTGAATCAAAAATACACATCTGATGAATGTTTAATTTGGATGGAAATGAACAGAGAAACAAATCTGAGGTATTTCACTATATTCTGAATACAGAAACAGTGAATGATTGTGATTTATTTTCTCTGTAGTTGGCTTAACAACAGTATTAAAATCTCTTGTAACTTAAGGCAAGTCTTTATGTCACATCATTATAATTATTTGAAAGTTATAATGCAAAGTATTGTTCAAGGGACTTTGCTAAAGTAGCAGGAGTACATATGATGTTTTTCCATTGCTTGGTTTAGTTTAGTCTAAACAAGTTGTTTAACCCTCATGTTAGTGGTAGTTAACATTCTTGTTACTTCGATCAGGCAGACATGTAAATAAGCAGGTATTATATACCATGGTCTCAGGTTACATAAAATGATTACATGACAAAGAATCCATTATGAAGTACTGGGATATTTGGGTAAGTATAAACAATTAAACATATTGTAGCATACACTTGTAATCATGGCGGAATGATAAAAGAAGAATCTAAAGAACAAGCCTGTAATTAAGATTTTTAAAGATGTGTGGGTGGTTTGAAGTATAAGGTAAATGGATGAAGAGTCATTTTCTTTCTGCTCTCATAGCAAAGGATATTTTTCTATAAATGAGCTAAATGAAGTTAACAATTTACAAAATATAAAAGTCAACAATTTTACAGAAATTTTTTTAAATAGTAAAAAAAAATCTGCAGGGATTTCCAGGATAGTACTGTGTACTTGTCTCTTCTGTTAAAAGAAGTAACCAGCCTTCCAGATGGAGGTAAATGACAAGAATTGAGATTTAAATAGCTAATTACAAGATACCTATTAAACCGGTTAGGACATGAAAAGTCATTAAAAGTCTGTGTCTTGTGACAAATATTTCTTTTCATAGGAGCTTTAGCTACCTGCCTTCAAACCCTTCCTTAGTCATGAACATAGTTGAAGCATAATAAATCTGTACCTTTCGTTCAGCTTGGTGTTACATAGCTTTTGACTATTAGTTTAGTTATTAAATAAGCTTCTGTTATTTTTTATGTTCCTTCTTTGAAATCCTTTGTTTTATAATTAGATTCTACCATCAGAACTTTTTTTTAGATGTGCCATGATTTTCTTTTTCAGAAAGTAAAACTAGTACATTGACAGTGGTTTTAATATTATAGAAGTTAGGTTTTTCAGCAATAAAAATGGGTTCTATCAGTCATAGACATATGTTAGACATCCAGATCCAGGCTTAGTTTATACTCCATTAAGCCAACCCGAGTAATAATTAGAATGAAAAATAAAGAATTGTAAGGAAAAGTAAGTTCTGATAGTCCTGATCCTGGAATTGAGGAGTAGTAGGGACTTAATTCAGTTTTGTAATAAGATAAATGATTGCCAACCCTGATTCCCAGTCGTCTGTCTATAGTTCTTTGTTTTCTACCTGGGCGCTAAGTAACTGAACTGACTTTGTTGCCACTTAGAGACAGTAGAGCATTAGAAAGGTGTGAGTGCAGAACTGGGCAATGAAAACTGACTTGTTCATCATTACTACAGTGTTGTCGTTTTTTAAATGCTAGTATCACGTGGATTCAGAGTGCAAAGAGTAGTTAAAACTGAAAATTTTCAAGTTATCACTTAAAAAAATAGAATATTCAGAGTGCAAAGAATAGTTAAAACTGAAAATTTTCAAGTTATTATCACTTAAAAAAATAGAATATCTGTCTTTGGCTTGAAACTTAGTGACAGTTCTAGCAGCTGAATCACATCTCCCCGACCTGTTTTAGTAAGTGAACTATTAAATGGTAATACAGTCTGCAAGACTGACTTCAAATTTGTCCCTGCCCTGGCCCCTGAGATACTCCTAAAGGAAACTTGAGGCTTTATGGAATAAGTATTGTTAGACACCTGAACTAGATTTTTTTCTGCTGCTTGAGCTCCTGTAGTCTTAATTCTAAAGGCAGCCATTATTTACGCTTATGATAATATTTGGGGATCTTCATCTACTTGCTTCTTTTACCTGGTCCTCTCTCAGTGGGAACAGCTATTGAGACAACATATAAAAACTAATTTCCTCATGCATACAATTGCGTAACACAGGAAACCATCACCTAACTACACACGCATCAATCACTCAGTCATGTCCAACTCTTTGCAGCCCCATGAACTATAACATGCCAGGCTCCATGATTCATGGAGTTTTCCAGGCAAGGATACAGGAGTGGATTGCCTTTTCAGTAGCTTTCCATTATTATTGCAGGTTTTAAAATATATGTATATTTATAAAATAAAAATATTTACTCATTTATTTGGCTGCCTTGGGTCTAAGTTGTGGCAAGCAGAATCTTTTGTTGAGTTGTGTGAGATATTTCATTGTGGCTCAAGGACTCTAACTTATTTTTTTTAACCTCTCACCCAAAGGAAAAAATAATTTTATATCGTGACCCAGTATATGTGTATGTATATGTATGTATATACACACATGAATATATGACATGTACACACATAAGTAAAACAAGTCATACAAAATAATAGTTATTCTTGATAGGTGCAGTGCACTCTAATATCTCTGTTCTGTTTCATTTTTTAAATTGCTGATCAAGACTGATAAAATTGTTTCCACAACATTGATGAGGCACAAACCACATTTTTAAAAAATCTATATTGGCTAATTGAAATTAGATTCCTCAACTCATTTCAAGGTATGTGCTTAATTGCTTCAGACTCAATTTAGCAGTGTTTCTAGAGATTATGTGTTATTTTCTCGACAGATAATTTTTGCAAGTTACTGAGATTACTGTTTGTTGTCATATATGAAACTGGCCTCTGTCATTGATCTCCATTGCAGCATACAAATGGAAGAGTACGAGTCACCCCTATTTTCCCAGCAGTGGTAGATAGGCTATGGACTTGGTGCTGCATCTGTTCTAGAGGATACTTGCTCCTGTAACAAGACCCAGAATTCATGAATACAGGGATGAGAAATGCATTTCCTAAAGCTTTGACCTTTTCAGTTATTTGGTACTTCCCTAAAATTCATATCAAGCAGTTGAACTCTGATTTTAATCTCACCATTTGGGAAGCTTACTGATGCAGTTGAAAAATGGAAATCATTCTCTTCTTCTGTTAAATGGTAGGTCAAATGATAATGCAGAATATGTTTCATCCCTTATATGTAGTCACTTCTTTAGTAGCATGTTTGCTATTAAATAGGAAAAATATTCTTTAAATCCCATTTTATAATTGCATGTACCGCAGCAGCAGCAGCAGGAGTATAGCACTTGACAGAGCACTGGAGTGTTTTCTCTTGATTCTTCTAATAACCCAGTGAGGTCTGCAGGGCATTTTTGTGTTGTCTCCTTTCCCATAAGGAAACAAGTTAGAAGTATCCAACTGATGGAATTTGTTTTTTACTTAACCTTTTTCCTAGGAATAATCATTCAGTCGCACCTACTCAGAAGCCTGAATTCAATGTTTAGCTGTTTTTTTAGTCACTGTAGTCGGTTTGCTACTCTCAGTAAACTTTGCTGAGTATTGGCAGAGAATTGAGATTGACTGTTCCAAATGCATATTCTGCTTTGCAATTATACAGGCCTTGGCCTATTTTGAACAGTTAAAGATTTCCCCAGATGCCTGGCAGGTGTGTGCAGAAGCTCTGGCTCAGAGGACATACAGGTAATTAAAACAAAATTTGTATAACTTGTAGAAGACTTTACATTTTTATGAACTTGGCAGGATTGTTTTATTTGTTTGAAAAAGGCTTTCATAAAAACATTTTATGACTTAGTTTTAAAAAATTATTCCATATAGAATGAGAAAAATAGTAAACTAAAAATTTTGGCCAATTATGAATTCACTTTTCATTAAAACTATCCTTTCTTTGCCTTATTCTGAGTTCCTGACAGTAGATTCCAGCTGGCATATAGTACAGTAGAAATTTCTGTATTTTCTTATGATGAGGAGGGATGGTTGGTTTTCTAAAAACTTGGTAAAGAAGGTAATCAGAAATTATCTTAATTTTTAATTTAGTGCATAAACATTCAGTTACTAATCTTTTGATGTTGGATCAACAATTTTTCTTTGTGTGTGTGCCACAATCACTTTGTGATTCTTAATGTTGAAAATATTGATTGACCCCATAATTGATCCTCTCCAATTTCTGCTTTGGGTCCCTGTAGTGGATTGAAGAACAGTGAATGTGGGTTTCTAAACCTTTTATTAATTTGTTCCCACATCTCCAAGTCTTCTGGTTATCTGGCCCACAATACACATGTACAAGGCTTTTTTCTCCCATGCAGTGTGACTTTCTGTGAACTCTTTCTAAAGCATTCAACTTAATTTTCACAAAAATAGAAACTCATCATACTCACTGCATTATTTTTTATAGTAGTTAATTAAGTTACTTACATATAAAAGAAGTACAGTGCACCTAGTGAGACTGGGGCAAGCACATTGACTAGTTGTAAACAACAACTCTACTAGTAGGAGTTTAAATAAGTTTATAGGGGCCAGTGAGAGTTCCTGCCTAGGTTTCTTGCATGCTGGGAGTATCAGTCACTGCATTTTATAGCTGAAAGCAAGTGTTCCAGTTTAGTGAAAGTTAATTTTGAACAACATCTATATGTCTTGAGTAAATGAGGGCTGGCTTTTAATTAAGGGCTCCCTGTAGTTTATATTTTGAGTGAAAAATTTCAGTCTTATATAATTAAAGCTTCAGTGCAATCCATCGTAAGAATAGAAACCCTAAGGTCTTAGAAAAGATGCTAAATAAATGTAACTTTAAAAAAAACTTTTAAAAATTAGGTTTTATTTTCTTAAGTGTGAATTTTTTTTGGTGGAGGGGTTAAGGGATATAGTCAGAATAAAGACAATGCCTCTATTCTTACATTGACTATAGTTAGCTTTATATATGAAAAATTGTTCCTTGACTATGCCTGACTCAAACCAGCTGTCTAAAAAGAACATTGTTGCTCATTAAAGGGACTTGGTCAGAGCTTGTAGCTAGCTCACTGCACCTCTGTTGTCACTCCTAGGGAGACAGTTAGAAGTGGACAGTGGATGGATATTGATTTTTACTACCCCCACCCTTTTTAAGGTCATATGTTTGTTTTTACTTTCTTTTTTTTTTTTTCTTAATGGCCTCGCCATGCAGTATGCAGGATCTTAATTTCCCAACGAGGGACTAAACCCATACCCCATACAGTGGAAGTGTAGACTCCTATCCACTGGACCACCAGGGAATCCCTAAGGCAATATATTTGTAACCTGGTTTTCTTTATGAATTTTGGGGCTGGACTGCCAGTCTAGGAGACTTCTCTTGTTTTGGATCTTGCTGCAATAGAACTTCTAAGTTTAAGTATGCCTTTGATGACCATCTCTGACTTGACTGAGTCTCTGGCTATTCTACCATTTGTCATTTTACATCTATCCTTTCTGTTACAAAATGTAAGAATTGCTTTGGGAATCCTAACATCTTGAATTGGGGGGAATGCTCTCTATTTGCAAAGCACTGTATGTACTTAAAGTGAATCTTAATTTGGGATTATTCTGTTTGTCAGATTTCCATTGAATGTTATATAAAGTTCTTTTAGCTTACAAATGGATGTGAATGTAACACTTGAGAGCAATAAGCCAAAGGTCTGGTTTGAGAAACTTTCAACTGAGTTATTCATTGCTATTTACCTTTGATTTGTTTTCCCCAATTCATATTCTCCTTATCTAATTTTTGTTTTTTTTTCCTTTTTCAGTGATGATCATATTAAGTTTTTCTGCTTTCAAGTACTGGAACATCAAGTTAAATATAAGTACGGCTTTTCTCACTGAGATTTGTGGGGAGAGGCTATTTTTGAAATTAGTTTTTCCCTCTTTGGCGACATCATAACATAGACTGTAAATTGACATTGTGTGTCATATCCACCTTTGAGATATGTTTTGATTTATCCCAAGGTGTTTTTAAAATACCGAATTCATTGGCTACATAAAAGAATCTAGTCAGTACACAGGAAAAAGTTAAATTCCAGTTCTGGGAAAGAATGAAAAGATATGGCAACACCACACCTGTGTCGCTGCATGACCACTCTCTGTTAAAGTTGCGTGGTAGTATGGGCACTTGCATTTAGAACCCCTGCCTTGTTGTTCAGTCGCTCAGTCATGTCCAGCTCTTTGTGACAGCGTGGACTGTAGCCCGCCAGGCTCCTCTGTCCACAGGATTTCCCAGGCAAGAACACTGGAGTAGGCTGCCATTGACTTTTCCAAAAACCCCTGCCTAATTTAAGCAGAAACAGTGAATTGCTGCCCCAGGGATCCTTAGTTTGCCTCCTGATTTATTCTGTAAATCACAGACCTGAGACCATTATTTTCATTTGAAAAATTGTGTAGCTGCCATTTTGTTTTAGCATAAACTGGACCACAGATAAAACTAAGATCAATATTGATACCCCTCCAGCGACTCCCACCCCTGTCTTTAAAGTGGCAATGAGAATTATTACCAATTTATCATAGGGAATTTTAGGTAATTGCTATACAAATTCTCTGTTTCAAATATAAGAGGCCATTACTTTTGAAAAACCACATACACTAAATATTACCATTATTGTTTTTCTTCTGTATTTTGAATAGATATTCAGAACTAACTACTGTTCAACAACAACTAATTAGGGAGACGCTCGTATCTTGGCTTCAAGCTCAGGTAAAATAGTAGCTTTTACATTTAATATCTCAAATTGCCAGATATTTCAGTTTTTATTTTTGGAAGAGTTTGCAACTTCACCTCAAAAATGTCACTCATTTATCCTCCATTTGATCATGTAGCTCTTTTAGAAAGTGCTGGCTTTGAAGATTACAAGTGATAAAAACTTAGCAGTGACTTAAAATTATATCAATAATAGAAGCTGTCATTCTTTCCATGACACATGGTGGAAACTTTTGGTTTTAAAATGTTATTTTAACTACTAGACAAAAGTCAATTTTCACACTTAAGGTGAGCCCTCCTGGAACAGATTCTTCACAAAGAGCCCTTTTTAAAGGAGCCAATAGAGTTCTTTATTCACAGTATTTTATTTTTCATTAATTTTAGCTAATCTTAACATATTAAAACAGTTGTGTAGCTAGAATATTTATTTATCTTACAGAGCAAGCAGCTAGAAGAAAAACCATTGAATTTGCTTTCTTCTTAGAAAAGGTTATAGGAACTACTAAAACTCTGCCCATGAAACTTTAATACTTTGGTCAAGCATATTTGCGGCACAGCTGTTGTAGACCATGGTGCAGTTTAGTGGGATTTTGCCTGTTAATGATAAATAGGAGAACCGTGTTTGAATCTTTTTCATCTACATTTAATTTTATGAACTATATCTCTGTTTGTCAGATGCTGAATCCCCAACCAGAGAAGACCTTCATACGAAATAAAGCTGCCCAAGTCTTCGCCTTGCTTTTTGTTACAGAATATCTCACTAAATGGCCCAAGTTTTTTTTTGACATTCTCTCAGTAGTGGACCTAAATCCAAGGGGAGTAGATCTGTACCTCCGAATTCTCATGGCTATTGATTCAGAGTTGGTGGATCGTGATGTGGTTCACACCTCAGAGGCAAGTAACATCTTATTAATAAGTTTTTAATTTAGATACTGCAAGAGATAATGGGTACATAATGAAAGGATCAAGAAGGAATTTTTTTGGTTTTGATAAAACTTTATTAGTAATACTTATAAATTTGCTCAACATTTTGAATTTTGTTTTACAAAGGAACTTAAATTGGGTTTTTTTTCCCAGGTATAGGCTGAAATTAGAGCATTTAGCTTTTTTTTTTTTTTTTAACCAGACACAAGCTTCCTCTAGTGAAATAAATTGATTTTTTTCCTATGAATTTGTAGAGAAATGTGGTCTATATTTACTATTACTTTTAGTTGCTGACTGAGGAAAAAGCCTTGCTATGTACCAGTGCTGGGTTCTTCTGTATTCTCAGTTAGTCACATAGGCCATGACCTTAGTCTTTCTCTATTTCTTTATTACCCAATGTAACTTTCTCCTTTTTCTTAAAGAACACAATGGAAATAGCTTAATTCAAATGTGTCTGACGATTNTATTGTATGTTAAATATATTTATACAGAGTATTGTTTACATTATTGCTGTTCTCTTAAATAGTTTAAGTATGTTTGTATAATACTGAGAAATAACTTATCAAACGGTTAAAATTTCTAAGCAGTGTTTTTTTTAGAGTTTGTGTTTAATAAATTATGTCTAAGTAAAATGGAAGGAAGAATTAGAATCACAGGTTATGATTTTAGAGCAGATAAATAGGAAATACTGGCAGGGAATGTGTTAACAAGTCAGGAAATGTAGTGTTGAGAAAATACTGTGTGCAACTATTATACAGATATCGAACATTATCTTGGAAGGTAATCTGAATGTATATATGGTTTTGTTTTTTTTTTAGGAGGCTCGTAGGAATACTCTCATAAAGGATACCATGAGGGAACAGTGCATTCCAAACTTGGTGGAATCATGGTACCAAATCCTACAAAATTATCAGTATACCAATTCAGAAGTGACATGCCAGTGCCTTGAAGTAGTTGGGGCTTATGTCTCTTGGATAGACTTATCCCTTATAGCCAATGATAGGTAAGTAAATCTATGTTTTAAGAATATAAACCTGCATAATACAGTGTATAAAGCTCATGAATTTGAAAATATTGTAAGAATTTTTGTTCCTCCATTGCCAGGTTTATAAATATGCTGCTAGGTCATATGTCAATAGAAGTTCTACGGGAAGAAGCCTGTGATTGTTTATTTGAAATTGTAAATAAAGGAATGGATCCTGTTGATAAAATGAAACTGGTAGAATCTTTGTGTCAAGTGTTACAGTCTGCTGGGTTTTTCAGCATTGACCAGGTCAGTAAATTTATGTATAAGGTTTTGAAAATTGTTAGAGCAAACTAGGATAGGCAGTAATTTAAATATACTTTCCTTTTTCTTTATTTTTGTTTTTAAGTGTTAGAAACTTTCTTGAGCTTATAATAGTGAAACACTGTCCAGAAAGCTGTAATGTCATGTGTAACATTTTCCTTGACCATGGATTATATCAGACTTAAACTTGAAGATCTAGGATAGTACTTACTTTTGTGCTTTGTAATAGCCTCTCAGGTGATGCTGTGATACTGCTCTTCATGGACCACACTTTAAGAAGCATGGCAGTGCATTTTGACCTAAATGAGATTCCATTGTAAATGTTATATTTTTATCATATTCATTTGAGCTATTAGAGTTTAGCCTCAGAATTAGGGCTCAAGTGATAATTTAGAAACTGAATTTGAAGGTTTTTACTTTTAATTTTACCTGTGACAGTGATAAAGAATTACTAAGAAGTCTTTGTATTGTTGATATATCAGGAGTACACCTCTGGTATTTTCCTCACTGACAAAGTGTAGTCAGTTACACTGCTAATAATTGTTTTATTAAAAAACTTAAATGGTGAAGCTAAAAACTCTTCTGTAGGAGAACATTGTAAGGATAATTAATGAAAATTAACCTGACTTTGAGTTCTAACACTAATGCTGATTAACGTTATGCAGTTATTTTAATAGCAGTTTTATCTCTTTGTGATGTAGTTGAGGTTCAAATTAAATAGTGTCAGAAAGGACTGTTGTAAATTGTTGCACAAAGCATAATATGGCAGCATTAACTTTATTAGAAGGTATTTACTAAATTCATCAATTTACAGAGAAGGTTCTGAAACCACAGATCTCTTTTTTTAAACTTTTATAATTTGACAATGTCTACATAACTGTAATCATTAAAGATAGTTATTTTGAGAATTAGTGCATAATAACAGTAGAAGAATTCAGACTCTTAAAACTTCCCAGTCAAAATGGTAGTATTGTTAATGTCTAATGTTACTTTAAAATTGACTCCTATAATTGGCACTTGATCCATTCTAAAATTTAGAGTTTTTCCTCTCAGGTAGTTGGTTTTAAATTGAGATCTGTATTGTTTGTAGGAAGAAGATGTTGACTTCCTGGCCAGATTTTCGAAACTGATCAATGGAATGGGACAGTCGTTGATAGTTAGCTGGACTAAATTAATTAAAAATGGGGATATCAAGAATGCTCAGGAGGCTCTGCAAGCTATTGAAACAAAGGTGGCGCTGATGTTGCAGCTCCTAATTCATGAGGATGATGACATCTCTTCTAACATTATTGGATTTTGTTACGATTATCTTCATATTTTGAAACAGGTAAGTCCTTATGTTAGTCTTTGTTGTAGATAATATAGAAAAGCCATAGAGAATTGGAAAATACAGGAAAATGAAAGTAAGATACTCAGTTATCTACTCTAATGATGTTTACTGTTAATTATGAATATATTTTCATCTTTTTTTCTTTCCTTTAAACTTCTTAGCTGGAAGACATAATGGCCAGGTTCTAAAATTCACTAGACTAAAAAGCTTCAGAATTAGTTATAGGTTTTGGTTGTTTCTTTTATTTTTAATCTGTGTTTATTTCTTTTTGGCCTTATATCATGTGGCATCTTAGTTCCCTGACTGGGGGACTGAACCTGTACCCCTGCCTTGGGAGCATAGAGTCTTAACTGGACTGCCAGAGAAGTCCCCTGTGTTTGTTTTTAAATACAGTAGAAATTTTGTTAAAGATATTATTTTAATTACATATGCATCATTTCTTATGAATTTTTTTATAATTAAAAATTTCCCCCTAGAGAGTTGCTGCCAATAATAGAACTTAAAACGTAGAAGGTATGAATCTCATATATTATACATGTAGCCTTTTAAAGAATTAATAACTTTTCAGTATGACATTAGGTGAGAGCTATGCCTACTTTATTTACATTGATTTAGTTGAATTGAGTCAAGCTTAAGATAATATTTTTCCAAACTGAGTTTAGCTTCTGTTATAACATGTTTCTGCATGCATACTTTAAGAAATTTTAGGCAATGTGAAAAGGTATGAAGAAAGTTAAAATCACTATTGGTAATCCCACTGTATCTCATAGTGGATTTCTAGGCTTTTATGGCCTAACTTAATTAAAAACAAGGTGAGATCATACTTTGCTGTTCTGTAATCTGCTTCTTTGCTGAGTACATTTATAAGTGTCTTTAAAAATCAAGTTTATCTACATGTTTTTGCCTGTATGCCAAGTTACTTACTAGAAGTGAAATTGATAGATTTTAGATTAGGTACATTTCACATATAGAAAGTACTATCAAACTGCCCTCCAGAAAAGCTGTGTGCGTGTTTGAAAAGATACTAACTGATTAGAAAAATATTTTGATAAGCAAGTATTACTTTAGGAAACCTAATAAATGCTTGCTTTCTTTTCAACAGCTTACAGTGCTTTCAGATCAACAAAAAGCTAATGTAGAGGTAACTGACTTCTTTTTGCTTGTTTTAAACCAATAGTAGACTCTGTATCTGCAGTCTGCCTTGAAATACAGCCTAATTTCAAATTACATGAAACTAGAGGAGACTGACAAAAGATACTTGATTCTTAATTTCAGGCAATCATGTTGGCCGTTATGAAAAAATTAACCTATGATGAAGAATATAACTTTGAAAATGAGGTAAGAATTTTGGATTGAGGAGAAAACAGTTTTAATTTTATTATGTACCCACATCAGATTACTGTTTCAAGTTTTGAGTGTCTTAGAGTCCTTTAGAACAAGAAGTGTTTAAAAAATTAGTCTTGTTTATATTGATGACTTCTTAGATTAATGGAAATTTCATAATTCTTCATGTTTTTGTATTTTGTCCTCTAATTCTTTAAAATGACCTTTGTAAGGACACTTTGTAGCACTGAACTTTGTAAAACATTGACAGTATTGTTCATGATCATATTTCACTTTATATTTAATAAGAGAGGAATCGAGGCCCAGTTGGTGGACCTCGGATTGTAATTGTCTACAGGAGAGTGGGAATGAGGCACTTCACTGTCTCTGGACTTGTCCTGGTTAAAGTCCTCTCCAGGGTTGTCATGAGTCAGCTTTCCATCAGTCACAGGTGTCATGAGTGCTTTCTGGCAACTCAGGAATGGCGTGTACTGTCTAGCTATGTGCTAACGTGTTCTGTTACCCACTTCAGACATTCAGAAACTTTGGACTACACGAGGATACTGGTGATGATCACCAACACACCACCCACTTGCAAAGTGCCAGGTTCATTACATATAGTATCATGTGATATTATTACAGTTCTTACAGTGGACAGTAAGATACAAAGAGTATACATAAGGTGCTAAGGTTCTCATAAAGCCCTGTGTGAACCCATCGTGGCTTAAACTTCTGCTTTTGTTTTCCAAAGCCTTCCATTGTCTGCTGTTTGCCTAATCATCCCTCAAGTCACTCTCTTCTGTTATAATGACTCTTGTTTTTAACCTCCTCCCTATGCTGTTTCTGGCTTTAGGCTTTCATGGTCTAGGGCTGGGAAGTAATTATTTGTGAGCAGGAGGGGAAAGACTACTGCGTTTTCCTACATAAATAAATATGAAAAAATAAAATTGTATTAAATTTGTAAATATAAAAAACTAATGAGAACTCACCATTTTATGTGTCTTAAGGTCTTTTAAGTTTCTTAATGGAATTTTTAAAATACCATAGGGTGAAGATGAAGCCATGTTTGTAGAATATAGAAAACAACTGAAGTTATTGTTGGACAGGCTTGCTCAAGTTTCACCAGAGTTACTGCTGGCTTCTGTTCGCAGAGTGTTCAGTTCTACACTGCAGTAAGTTTGTTCATCTGTTCCTAACAAGTCACCTCCTTCCTCTTCTCCCTGATGGTGGCTTACCATAAGTGATTCACATGACTTACTTGTTTATGTTACTTACTAAGATCTTATGTGTATCTCCAAAACAATACACTTGACTCCTTGATTTATCTTGATCCTTGAGGGGAAATGCTGCTCTTCGGAACATAAACAATAAAATGGATTACATTGGTTATTTATACTTCTTTGATATGAATTATGTTCCCTGGCAGAATTAACAATTGCTGTGACTTTTTAGTAATTAAAGAGGATTTTGTTGGTGTCTTTATCCGGTGCATCACTAGTTGTATTTGTATTCAGATCTCAGTGATGTGTTATACCTTGGTAGGAATTGGCAGACTACACGGTTTATGGAAGTTGAAGTGGCAATAAGATTGCTGTATATGTTGGCAGAAGCTCTTCCAGTATCTCATGGTGCTCACTTCTCAGGTGATGTTTCAAAAGCTAGTGCTTTGCAGGATATGATGCGAACTGTAAGTATACTAAAGACAACTTATTCTGAACCTAATTTTCTGTTTTCATATAAGCTAATGTGGGTTTCTTAATTGTTAGAGTTTAATATACATTATTACAGGGACATTTTGATGTTGCAGTAAATGAAGATAGATTTCTTAACTTTTTCCTGCTCTAGCTGGTAACATCAGGAGTTAGTTCCTATCAGCACACATCTGTGACACTGGAATTCTTCGAAACTGTTGTTAGATACGAAAAGTTTTTCACAGTTGAACCTCAGCACATTCCATGTGTACTAGTAAGTATACACTGTACTCTCAGCTTTTGTTATTTTGCATGTGTTTCAGCTAATGAACAGGTAGTATTCTGTCTTTCTTTTATCACTTTTTTCCAGAGCTCTCAAAAACTCCTGAACATGCTAAAATCCCTCCATTTCTTTAAAATGGAGTTTGTGTCTAGTCAGTTATTTAAAACAAATATTCAAGGACCTATTTGTGTCTAGTGTATGCTTACTTATATGTACCTGGTTCCTCTCTTCCGGAGCGAAAAAGTAAAATTCGATGTAAACAAAAACATGTCATGACATTAGCAATAAAAGACGTTAAATAAGTACAGAAATAGTAAAAGTGTCTCTGTTTCTTTAGATGGCTTTCTTAGATCACAGGGGTCTGCGGCACTCTAGTGCCAAAGTCCGGAGCAGAACCGCTTACCTATTCTCCAGATTTGTTAAATCTCTCAAGTAAGTAAAACATTTTAGCTGTTATGTTTAATTCTTATTTTTAAGATTGTTAAGTAAGATGTAACTTATTATCTAAGAGTCTATGGTAGATTTAGTTTTTTCTCTTCTTAGGCTTTTTAAAAAAATGTTCCTTTTTGTATTGTGCTAAGATTTCTTTTCTTTCTCTTTAGCCAGGTACTTTGTTCATTATTAAACTGAATATTTGAATATGTAACACTTGTCATTACTAATGGCATTAGTTATTTCACAGTTTTATTGCTGTAGATAAAACTATATGGTTTCTTTGAAATTCTAAAGATGATATTCCTTGGAAATACGTTTTTAACTTAATCTGTCATATTGTTCTTTACTAGTACCATTTTTTTAGGTATGAAAACTACTTTTTCTTAGGTTATAATATTGTAATTTTAAAAAATCATAGCTAGTCTGAATGGTGACATGTGACTACCTTAGAACTGAACGTTTTTTTAGTTCTGCCTTAAAGAGGAATGTGATATTTCAGCACTTCTCTAAGCACTATTATTTATGTAATTGTGGTTTTCCTTTTTGCCTTTATTCAGTAAACAAATGAATCCTTTCATTGAGGATATTCTGAATAGAATACAAGATTTATTAGAGCTTTCTCCACCTGTAAGTATCTTTCTAAATGAAAATTGGGGTGGGGGCATGTAGGGCTTAGATCTATTTACTGAAACTGTTGAGATATAGTAAATAAACAGTATTAGAAATAGAAGAGAAAAAAAGAAATAGAAGGGAATCAAAATTTGACTGATAGATTTAGCAGTGTGAGATATGGTCTGCTCTCTGTACTATTAAATGTCAGTGAAGTATTTTTTGGAGAAGAAATATTCAGTTTCAAAATTATTCTCTGTTTAGTATTATGATCACATGAGCCCTTCTCAGTGACTTCTACTAGTATGCTGAAATTTTATTGTTAAACTTCTGGCTTGAGGTAAAAAGAATTTCAACACTGCTTGATCTGAATGTCTCAGTTATTTATTTCACTAGAAAGATTTAAATAATCTTTAAAAGATACCTTGTAAGCACATTTTGACTGATATCTGTTTTTGTGTAAAATGCTGGCAATGTCAGCAAACTACTGACATTAACTTTTTTTTCATTTTGGTGAGAGTTATTAATGGAGCCACACTTGAAAAATGTTAAACATAAAGTATTTTGTTTTTTAAAATAAGCATCAGTATTTACAGTATATGGGTTATTTAATTTCATTGCATGAAAGGTTACTAGTGAATTATATGGTTAAATTTGCCGGCATACTTAAGAAATCTATATTAAAAGACTTTCATAGAGCCATATTTAGCCATGCCATATTTATGGATATTGGAAACTTTTTGTTTTTCTTATTGCACATAGAAACAAGAACTTGTACTATGCCTATAACCTTTTTATAGTGTGTAAAAAGACTTGATTCACAGTGCTTTACTGAATGTTGACTGCTTAGTAGGGGTATAAATACTGTGTATTTATCTAGCAACTTTAACTTGGTGATCTCAACTCCTAGAGCCGTGATTGGTCCTAGTGTTATTTACTAAGTGTTTGGAAGATTCCCTGGAGAAGGAAATGGTAACCCACTCCAGTACTCTTGCCTGGAGAATCCCATGGATGGAGAAGCCTGGTAGGCTATAGTCCATGGGGTCGCAAAGAGTCGGACACGACTAAGCGACTTCATTTTCACTTTTACTTTAGTTACTTCTAAATAAGGACGTTCTCTTTTAAAAGAAGATTCTTATATATACACACACACACACGCATATATATAAAATATACATATACTTATATATTAAACACTTTAAAATATTAATCTGTGTGGGCTTTGTCTTAACCTTCAAAGCACTTTGTATAACTGACTTTTAGCCTCCTAATAACAGATAAATTTTATAAAAGTAAAACAAGTTAGAAAACTTGATTATTATATTACATGACCATTTATGAAGTCGTCTCAATAGACCCCTCATCTTTTGACCTCTAATTCAGTTTATTTACAAGTACTCAATCTTCTTTTTATTAATGAGTTGATGTGATAGATTACATCTTCTGTCCCTCTTTTACTTTTAAATGGGAGGAACTGAACAAATTAAAGCTTAAATAAGACTAAATTTCATTTTAGGAGAATGGTTACCAGTCTTTGTTGAGCAGCGACGATCAATTATTTATCTATGAGACAGCTGGAGTGCTAATTGTTAATAGTGAGTATCCAGCAGAGCGGAAGCAGGCGTTAATGAGGAATCTGTTGACTCCACTCATGGAGAAGTTTAAAATCCTGTTAGAAAAATTGATGCTGGCACAGGACGAAGAAAGACAGGCATCTCTAGCAGACTGTCTCAACCATGCTGTTGGATTTGCTAGGTGAGTGTGATTGGTGAAGATTGGCATTTAAATTGGCGAAGTGATTTTCTCAATATATACAGAATCATTTACTTAGATTTTTCTAGAACTGGGCATGTGTGTCATGTTTCCAAAACTGGATTGTCCAGAGAATTGTGTAAACATTTCTTTTCTAAATTCATTAAATTAGGAGATTTAGCTGAAGAAGGGAATAGATCTCATAACATTCTGCATTTCTGACTTGACATCTTTCTAAATCCTTAACTTCTCTGATTTTTCTGGTTTAAGTTGATAATGTATTTAAGGGGATTCGCTTAAGTATATATACCAGTGACATCAGGGGATCTGTTATGGAATCTTAAAGAGAAGGTGCGGAGGCTTCTTCTTACTTGTTGCATTGTGTCCCAACCACCCACGCTGTTGTTTCTCTCTCTACACATACTTCTTTATTGGTAAAGAATAACAGTATGAAAGTTACAGTGATTTTTAATTAGAAGCACTTAGAGAAATTGCTCTATAGAAGACTTCCATGCAAAAGCTTGTGTTAGAGATACTGTATAAATAACTCAATTCTAAGATTGTTTTCTAATATCAATTGGTGGTTTACAGTTTGTGTAGTATAGCCTATTCATAGTAAATAGATTTTTTTTCTCTCTCTACTGCATATGTTATCAGCATGATTTTAGCAAAATATTTAGGTGGGCTCACATTTCAGAGATTGTATCAATTACATTTCATTCATTTAACTTGGGCCCTTTCTGGAATGGTAACTGGAAGCAACCATTAGCTAAAAGTGGACATAACTGTGACATGGAAAATAAAGAATTGGCTGCTTTGTTTTGTCAGTTTTATAATTTGTTGTGTATTGTTGTTTATTACTCCATAAACCACTTGAAGAATAAACTTAAAACCAGTTACCTGTTCATTGTTTATGTAGTCGAACCAGCAAAGCTTTCAGCAACAAGCAGACTGTGAAGCAATGTGGCTGTTCCGAAGTTTACCTGGACTGTTTACAGACATTCTTGCCAGCTCTCAGTTGTCCCTTACAAAAGGATATTCTCAGGAGTGGAGTCCGCACTTTCCTTCATCGCATGATTATTTGCCTGGAGGAAGAAGTCCTTCCCTTCATTCCATCTGCTTCAGAACACATGCTCAAAGATTGTGAAGCAAAAGACCTCCAGGAATTCATTCCTCTTATCAACCAGATTACAGCCAAATTTAAGGTACCATACACCTTCAGAGGTCAGAGAATTTCCTGACTTTAAGATCTCCTGACTTTTGTATTTCTCTTTAGATATATTTTAGCATTTGACTTTTTTTTTAAGTATGAGTTATCTGAGGGCATAGATCATACGTATTTTTATCATCCCAATGTCTACAATACTCCCTGACACTCAGGGCCTGATCGATAGATATTTAATAAGAATAGAACTTTTCGGTTCTATGCAGCAGAAGTAAACTATTAGTTTGGTGTTTTAGAAAAGCAAATGAAACAGCATTGGATACTAAATGTCTAACAAATAAGTTAAAAGCACTGTAATTTGGGTATTTAAGTAGTTTAAAAGTAATTCAGTGTCAGTTTTATGTACAAGGAAATTTAAGCAAAGCATAAGCTGGCTAATGAAATTGACTAACACTTAACATACTGTTTTCTATGTTCAAAATCTGTCCTGAGCATTTTCTTATACATTCATTTGAATTTTGTAACAACCTTGGAAGTTAAGTATTGTTCTTTTATAGATGAAGAAACTGAGACACTTAACTGAGAAGTTAAGGTATTTGCTTAAGGCCATGTAATAAAGCCTTCACAGAGTTCAGTCATATAAATTCATTTTTAATTTAGCAATGAAAGTGAAAGTCACTCAGTCGTGTCTGACTCTTTGCTACCCATGGAATTCTCTAGGCCAGAATACTGCAGTGGGTAGCCTTGCCCTTCTCCAGGGGATCTTCCCAACCCAGGGAGAGAACCCAGGTCTTGCGCATTGCAGGCGGATTCTTACCAGCTGAGCCCCGACAAGGGAAGCCCAAGAATACTGGAGTGGGTAGCCTATCCCTTCTCTAGCGGATCTTCCCGACCCAGGAATCAAACCGGGGTCTCCTGCATTGCAGGTGGATTCTTTACCGAGCTATCAAGGAAGCCCTAATTTAGCAGTAGAATTCATTTATTGAGAATTTAAATTTGACAATATTCCATGACAATATTTGATTGTGGAATATGTTTGATTCCATGTTACTTGAACCTGAATCTTGAATTGTAAGAAATGGTTTGAACTTAATCATTTTTGAGGCTTTCAATACTGTATATGCTATGTAGATTTTTGTCTTGATATTTGCTAGCTGAATTATATAAATATGTATCCTAAATATGGAAACTGGAAAAAGGCTTTATGTAAAACGTGTTTTTCCTAAATTTTAAATTAGTAATTTTCTTATTTCTCAGATAGTAATAGTTGTTTCCTCTCTTCAGATACAGGTATCTCCATTTTTACAACAAATGTTCATGCCTCTTCTTCATGCAATTTTTGAAGTTTTGCTTCGACCAGCAGAAGAAAATGACCAATCTGCTGCTTTAGAGAAGCAGATGTTGCGGAGGAGTTACTTTGCTTTCCTGCAAACAGTCACAGGCAGTGGAATGAGTGAAGTCATAGCAAATCAAGGTGGGATGCATGCAGTGCCTAAATTGTCTGTTTTTTCTCACAGTTCTGCATCTGTATGAGCAAGAACTAGTTGAAGTAAACACTAAACTTTTTTTTAATGATTTCATTTATTTATTTTTTTACTTCACAATATTGTATTGGTTTTGCCATACATCGACGTGAACCTGCCACGGGTGTACACGTGTCCCCATCCTGAACCCCCCTCCCTCCTCCCTCCCCGGACCGTCCCTCTGGGTCATCCCAGTGCACCGGCCCCAAGCGTCCTGTGCCCTACATCGAACCTGGACTGGCGATTCGTTTCCTATATGATATCATACATGTTCCAATTCCATTCTCCCAAATCGTCCCACCCTCTCCCTCTCCCTCTCCCTCTCCCTCTCCCTCTCCCACAGAGTCCAAAAGACTGTTCTATATAGCTGTGTCTCTTTTACTGTTGTACATACAGAGTTATCATTACCATCTTTCTAAATTCCATATATATGCATTAGTATACTGTATTGGTATTCATCTTTCTGGCTTACTTCACTCTGTATAATAGGCTCCAATTTCATCCACCTCATTAGAACTGATTCAGATATATTCTTAATGGCTGAGTAATACTCCATTGTGTATATGTACCACAGCTTTCTTATCCATTCATCTGCTGATGGACATCTAGGTTGCTTCCATGTCCTGGCTATTATAAACAAACACTGAACTTTTGAAGTAGTTGTATGTTGGCCACAAGGATGACAGTTCATTATTATCAGAGTGGTGCTCACTTTCACTTCAGCGCTCTTAGAATTAATTTGTATTCAGTTCATGTTTTCCTAAACCAGTGTTCCTTTTTCTTTTTTTTTAAGTTGACTAGCAATGTGTTAGCTTCAGATATACAGCCAAGTGATTCAGTTATATACATATCCTTTTTCAGACTATTTTCCATTATAGGTTATTATAAGATACTGAATCTAGTTTCTTATTCTATATAGTATGTCCTTGTTGGTTATCTATTTCATACATTAGTAATGTATATCTATTAATCTCATCAGTTAAGTTCAGTTGCTCAGTAGTGTCTGGCTCTCTGCGACCCTATGGACTGCAGCACGGCCAGGCTTCCCTGTCCATCACCAACTCCTGGAGCTTGCTCACACTCATGTTCATTGAGTCAGTGATGCCATCCAACAATCTCATCCTCTGTCATCCCCTACTCCTCCCACTTTCAGTCTTTCCCAGCAGTTCTTCGCATCAGGTGGCCAAAGTATTGGAGTTTCACCTTCAACATCAGTCCTTCCAGTGAATATTCAGGATGCATTTCCTTTAGGAGGACTGGTTGGATCTCCTTGTAGTCCAAGGGACTCTAAAGAGCCTTCTCCAACACCACAGTTCAAAAGCATCAATTCTTTGGCGCTCAGTTTTCTTTATAGTCCAACTCTCACATCCATACATGACTACTGGCAAAACCATAGCTTTGACTAGACAGACCTTTGTTGGCAAAGCAATGTCTCTGCTTTTTAATATGCTGTCTAGGTTGGTCATAGCTTTTCTTCCTGGGAGCAAGCGTCTTTTAATTTCATGGCTGCAGTCACCATCTGTATGATTTTGGAGCCCCCCAAAATAGCCACTGTTTCCATTGTTTCTGCATCTACTTGCCATGAAGTAATGGGACCAGATGCCATGATCTTCGTTTTCTGAATGTTGAGTTTTAAGCCAACTTTTTCACTCTATCACTTTCCTCAAGAGGCTCTTTAGCTCTTCTTCACTTTCTGCCATAAGCGTGATATCATCTTCATATCTGAAGTTATTGATATTTCTCCTAGCAATCTTGATTCCAGCTTGTGCTTCCTCCAGCCCAGCATTTCTCATGTTGTACTCTGCATAGAAGTTAAATAAGCAAGGTGACAGTATACATTGTGGACATACTCCTTTCCCGATTTGGAACCAGTCTGTTGTTCCATGTCCAGTTCTAACTTGCTTCTTGAAAGTGAAAGTGAAGTTACTCAGTTGTGTCTGACTCTTTGCAACCCCATGGATTGTAGCCTACCAGGCTTCTCCATCTGTGGGATTTTCCAGGCAAGAGTACTGGAGTTGGTTGCCATTTCCTACTCCAGGGGATCTTCCCGACCCAGGGATTGAACCCAGGTCTCCCACATTGCAGGCAGATGCTTTACCCTCTGAGCCACTGCATACAGATTTCTCAGGAGGCAAGTCAGGTGGTCTGGTATTCTTCTCTTTCAGAATTTTCCAGTTTGTTGTGGTCCACGCAGTCAAAGGCTTTGGCATAGTCAATAAAGCAGAAATAGATGTTTTTTAGGAACTCTTGTTTTTTTTGATGATTGAATGGATGTTGGTAATTTATCTCTGGTTCCTCTGCCTTTTCTAAAACCAACTTGAACATCCGGAAGTTCATAGTTCACGTACTGTTGAAGCCTGGTTTGGAGAATTTTGAGTGTTACTTTGCAAGTGTATGAGATGAGTGCAATTGTGCGGTAGTTTGAACGTTCTTTGGCATTGCCTTTCTTTGGGATTGGAATGAAAACTGACCTTTTCCAGTCCTGTGACCACTGCTGAGTTTTCCAAATTTGCTGGTATACTGAGTGCAGTACTTTTACAGCATCATCTTTTAGGATTTGAAATAGTTTAATTGGAATTTCATCACCTCCACTAGTTTTGTTCTTAGTGATGCTTTCTAAGCTCCACTTGACTTCACGTTCCAAGATGTCTGGATCTAGTCCAGTAATCACACCATCATGGTTATCTGGGTCATGAAGATCTTTTTTGTATAGTTCTGTGTATCTTGCCACCTCTTCTCAATATCTTCTGCTTCTGTTAGGTCCATACCATTTCTGTTCTTTATTGTGCCCATTTTTGCATGAAATGTTCCCTTGGTATCTCTAATTTTCTTGAAGAGGTCTCTAGTCTTTAGAGGTTAATCTCATAAATTAGAATTTATTCCTCCCCACTTCCTCTTTGGTAACCATAAGTTTTTTATGTCTATGAGTCTTGTTTCTTTTTTGTAAATAAGCTCATTTGTGTCATGTTTTAGGCTCCACATATAAATGGTATCCATATAATACTTGTCTTTCTCTGTCTGACTCACTTTACCTAGTAGGATAGTGTCTAGGTTCATCCTTGTTGCTGCAGATTGAAATATTCCACTGTTTCTGATGACTGAGTATATCCCATTGTATATATAACCTACATCTTCTTTATCCATTCATCTTTTGGTAGACATTTAGGTTGCTTTCATGTTTGGGCTTTTGTAAATAGTGCTGCTGTGAACACTGTTGTGCACGTTTCCTTTCAAATTAGAGTTTTCATCTTTTCTGGGTATATGGCCAGGAGTGGGATTGCTGGATTACATGGTAACTCCACGTATAGTTTTCTAAGAACCTCCATACTGTTATCCATACTGGCTGCACCAGTGTACATTGCCACCATCAGTGTAGAAGAGCTACCTTTTTTCCGTACACTCTCTAGCCTTTATTATTTGGAGGCTTTTTGGTGATAGCCATTCTGTGAGGTGATAACCTCATTGTAGTTTTGATTTGCATTTCTCTAATAATTAGCAATGTTGCACATCTTTTTAATGTGCTTCTTGGCCATCTGTTTGTCTTTGAAGAAATGTCTGTTTAGGTTTTCTGCCCAGTTTTTGATGGGGTTGTTTATTTTTTTGTTATTGAGTACTATGAACTGTTTGCATATTTTGGGTTTAAGCCCTCATCAATCTCATAATTTGCAAATATTTTCTTCCAGTCTTCTCATTTCATTTATGATTTACTTTGCTGTGCAAATGCCGATAAGTTTGTTTCAGTTCAGTTCAGCTCAGTTCAGTCGCTCAGTCGTGTCCGACTCTTTGCGGCCCCATGAATCGCAGCATGCCAGGCCTCCCTGTCCATCACCAACTCCCGGAGTTTTCCCAGACTCGCGTCCATCGAGTCAGTGATGCCATCCAGCCATCTCATCCTGGGTCGTCCCCTTTTCCTCCTGCCTCCAATCCCTCCCAGCATCAGTCTTTTCCAATGACTCTTCGCATGAGGTGGCCAAAGTACTGGAGTTTCAGCTTCAGCAGCATTCCTTCCAAAGAAATCCCAGGGCTCATCTCCTTCAGAATGGACTGGTTGGATCTCCTTGCAGTCCAAGGGACTCTCAAGAGTCTTCTCCAACACCACAGTTCAAAAGCATCAATTCTTCAGCGCTCTGCCTTCTTCACAGTCCAACTCTCACATCCATACATGACCACAGGAAAAACGATAGCCTTGACTAGACAGACCTTAGTCGGCAAAGTAATGTCTCTGCTTTTGAATATGCTATCTAGGTTGCTCATAACTTTTCTTCCAAGGAGTAAGCGTCTTTTAATTTCATGGCTGCAGTCACCATCTGCAGTGATTTTGGAGCCCCCCAAAATAAAGTCTGACACTGTTTCCACTGTTTCTCCATCTATTTCCCATGGAGTGATGGGACCGGATGCCATGATCTTCGGCTCCATTTATTTTTGCTTTTATTTCTTTTGCTTTGGGAGACTGACCTAAGAAAATATTGCTGTGATTTATGTCAGAGAATGTTTACTTAACATTCTCTTCTAGTTTGATGGTGTCATGTCTTATATTTAGGTTTTTAAGCCATTTTGAGTTTATTTTTGTGTACAGCATGAGGGAATGTTCTAACTTGACTGATTAACAAGTGGCTGTCTAGCTTTCTCAACACGACTTACCAAGAGACTGTCTTTTTCTATTATATAATCTTGCCTTTGTAGATTAATTGACTGTAGGTGTTTGTGTTTTTTGTCTGGCTTCCGTTTTGTTTCATTGATCTGTATGTTTGTTTTTGTGCCATTATCATGCTGTTTTTACTACAGTAGCTCTGTAGTGTTGTTGGAAGTCTGGAAGGGGTGTGCCTCCAGCTTTGTTCTTTTTCCTCAGGATTGCTTTGGCAATTCTGGGTCTTTTATGGTTCCATATAAATTTTAGTGTTATTTCTTCTAATTCTTTAAAAAATGCCATGGGTAATTTGATAGGAATTGTATTAAATCCATAGGTAAGTTTGGGTAGTATGGCCATTCTAACAATATTCTTCCAAACCAAGAACATGGGATATCTTTCCATTTCTTTGAATCATCTTCAGTTTCCATTGTCAATTTTTTATAGTCCTCAGCATATAGATCTTTCACCTCCTTGGTAGGTTTATTTTTTGTTTGTGTGTTTTTTTTTGTTTTTTTTTTTTTAATTTTTTTGGACACAATCTCAAGTGTGATTGTTCTTTGCTTTTTCTGATATTATTAAAGAAATTTATTAGACTTGTATCCTGCTACCTTGCTGAACTCATTTATTCTAATGGTTTTATTTTGTGGAGTACTTAGGGTTTTCAATATAGAATATCATGTTATCTGCCTATAATGACAGTTTTACCTCTCCCTTCCAGTATGGATACCACCTTTTATTTCCTTTTTTGGGTCTAATTGCTGTGGCTGAGACTTCCAATACTATATTGACTAGAAGTGGTGAGAGTGAACGTTCTTCTCTTGTTCCAAAATTGAGCAGGAAGGTTTTTGGCTTTCCACCATTGAGTATTACATTCACTGTGGGTTTGTTATAAATGACTTTTATTATGTGGAGATATACTCCCTTTGTACTCTGGTGAGAGTTTTTATCATGAAGGGATGTTGATTTTACCAGATGCTTTTTCTGAATCTACTGAGATAATCGTGGTTTTTGTCTTTTCTTTTGTTGGGGTGGTATGTCACATTGATTGATTTGCATATATTGAACCATCCTTGTGACCCTGAAATAAATCCTACTTGATCACAGAGTATAATCCTTTTTATGTGTTACTGGCTTCAGTTTGCTAATATTTTGTTGAGGGTTTTTGTGTCTATATTCATCAAAGATACCAGCTGATGATTTTCTTTTTTTGTAGTGTCTTTGTCTGATTTGGGTATCAGGGTGATGATGGCTTCATAGAATGACGTTGGTAGTGTCCCCTCTTCGGTCTTTTGGAAGAACTTAAGAAAGATAGGTGTAAGTTCTTTGTTTGGTAGAATTCCCCAGTGAAGCTGAATGGTCCTGGACTTTTTTTGCCGTGAGTTTTTTTTTTTTAAGACAGATTTCTATTTCAGTTCTAATGATCAGTCTGTTAAAGTTACCTGTTTCTTCCTGATTCAGATTTGGTAGGCTGTATGTATCTATAAATTTTTCCATTTCTTCTAGGTTGTCCATTTTGTTCCCATATAACTGTAATATTATAAATTTTTTAAATTTCTGTAGTACTGGTTGTTATTTCTTTTTCACTTTTTATTTTGTTTATTTGAGTCCTTTTCCTTCTTGATGAGACCGGCTACAGGTTTGTTGATTTTGTTTATCCGTCCAAAAAACCGTCTCCTGCTTTTGTTGCCTTTTTCTGTTATTTTTCTTAATCTCTATTTAATCTGTGTCTTCTCTCTGATATTTATTTCCTTCCTTCTGTTGACTTAGATTTGTTTGTTCTTTTTCTGATTCTTTTAGGGGGTAGGTTACGTTGTTTGAGATTTTTGTTTCTTTGAGGAAGGCCTATATCACTATGAACTTCTGTCCTAAGACTGATTTTGCTGCATCCTGTAGGCTTTTGTCTGGTAGTTTTTCATTATCACTTGCTTTGGTATTATTTTTCTTTTTTCTTCTTTGATTTCCTCATTGACCCATTGGTTTTTTAGTAGCATGTTGTTTCATTTCCACATAGTTGTTTGTGTGTGTGTGTGTGTGTGTGTGTGTGTGTGTTATTTGTTTGTTTTTTTGAGTCCCTGGTGGCTCAGAGGTTAAAGCGTCTGCCTGCAATGCAGGAGACCTGGGTTCGATCCCTGGGTCAGGAAGATCCCCTGGAGCTGTTTTTCACTTTTCTTTCTGGGGTTGATCTCTAGTTTCATGCCATTGTGGTCAGAAAAGATACTTGAAATAATTCCTGTCCTTTTATATTTACTGTGGCTTGGTTGTGTGTTCTAGTATGTGCTTTGTTCTAGAGAATGTTCTTTGTTTGCCTAAAGCTATCTTAGTTGATTCCTTCATAGTATAATACTGTGATGGCTTCTTGCCAGAATTGACCTGACAGTTGAATCTTACTGGCCACTTTGCCTTTTTTTTTAATTAACACATTAGTGTCTGGGGAATTTTTGCAGAAATTTAATGCCTGTGGCCTACAATTAGTTATGTAACCGAATATTGAATTGTCTCTGGAATAAGCTATCAAAAATGGACTGCAGGGGTCCACATAGAGAATTTTGCTATATGGAAGTCCAGAGGGTGGGATAATAAGGGAATAATAATTTTTCAATGTTTTATACTTGAAATTTAGGAGCCAGAATAATAAAAATTGAGGGATCTTATCAACCTTGCAAATGCTTTTGTCTTGTTACTATATATGAAATCAGAACTTCAGATTGCCTTTCTAGTTCTTTTTCAGATTGAACTCAGGTTTTTCTCTTCAGGTGCAGAGAATGTAGAACGAGTGCTGGTTACTGTTATTCAAGGAGCAGTAGAATATCCAGATCCCATTGCTCAGAAAACATGTTTTATTATCCTTTCCAAGTTGGTAGAACTCTGGGGTAAGATAATTCTTTCTTAAAAAATCTTGGGGCTTCCCCTGGTGTCTCAGTGGTAAAAGAATCTGCCTGCCAATGCAGGAGACACAGGTTTGATCCCTGATCCAGGAAGATCCCACATGCCTTGAAGCAACTAAGCCTGTGCATCACAACTATTGAGCCTGTGCTCAGGAGCCCAGGAGCTGCAACTGCTGAAGCCTGCGTGCCCTAGAGCCCATGCCTCAATAGAAAAAGCCCACACAGCAACCAAGACCCATCACCATCAAAAAAAAAAAAATTCTTCATTCTCCAACCTGTTTCCTAAGACAAGAGAGATGAAATGGGATCCTAGTCCTAACATAGACAGGCGCTGGGAGTTGATTTTCACTGGTGATAAATTTAATGACTTCATTATTATACAAGATGAAAATTTGAATTTTCTTAACAGGAGGTAAAGATGGACCAGTGGGATTTGCTGATTTTGTTTATAAGCACATTGTCCCCGCATGTTTCCTAGCACCTTTAAAACAAACCTTTGATCTGGCAGATGCACAAACAGTATTGGTAAGCACCTAGGAATCTCTTTAGACCTTCTTAGATCTCATGTATTCTAACTCACAATTTCTTAATGCCAGGCTGATTATATTAAATTTCAGTGCCTTTAAAAAATAATAATAATTTCAAATTAGAATATTCATTAAAAATTTTTTTAAACATTGATGATACCTTTTAGACCTTTTGTGAATTCTTACTAAATCTTGATATTAAAGTTGACTGTATAAAATGTAGCTCCTCCAGTTTTAACAACCAGGACTTTTTCTAGGACTGTGAAAGGGTACACGATGCAAACATTCGTTAAAGCTTGGTTGGGTTACTAGTTTCCTGCCACTTCTTTCATTCTAAAACTTGTGCTTAATTTTTTTTTTCCTTAATCATTAAGAGAGTAACTTGCTCTTCCTCATTTGATAGTTTCCCCAAATCTCATCTTTAGAATGCTTAATGTCAAGCAGTTGCCCTTTATTCATTTCCCTAGGACCAAGTAAAAGCTTGATTTCTTAATTATAATGCACTACATTAGGGTAGTATTTTTGTATTTTTGTGTCTAACTCATTTGTTCCTTTTGCCTGTCTGTTACCATTCCTTTCTCCATCTTTTCTTTGGCAGTAAATGTTAGTGAACAGTGACGAGGGAAAGAAATGTAGGATCAGTATTTAAGAATTGACTATATTAAATTTCTTAAATTTGCTTTTCATAGGCTTTATCTGAGTGTGCGGTGACACTGAAAACAATTCATCTCAAACGGGTAAGCTTTGTACTTCCTGCCCCCTTATTTTCAGCTTGCATGTTTATTTTTTTAGTTTTAATTGAGTATGTCTTGTTATTGAAAAACTATCTTTTATGAAAATTTATTAACTTCGCTTTTGATTATCTTGGATGTGAGGGTGGGGTTGAACGAAAGTAGTAGTATCCTTTATTGTCTTACACATTTGGGATAACCAGAAAGTTAAAATGTATATTTGTTTGGTTTGACAAATAATAAGAAAAATCTTAACCAGAATTTCACAATCCCCGGTTTCACTACCTGGTAGGTTCTTCACAGATTTGTCCAACTTCTTAGTGTTACCGATTGGTTAGAGCACTTCGCTACTTCAGAACTTTGTAGTCCCCTTGTTAACCTAACAATTTGTATAAATCATAAGTGATTCTGGGCTGAGTCTAGCTGGTGTGTTATTTGCTGTATATAGCATTTTTAATTAGGGAATTGATTGCCAGCATTTGAAAATAGGTCCTTTTTTAATTTTTAAACAAAGATTTCTGTCTCCGACTTCTCAAAGCCAGGATGCCAGCGCGGAACTAGCAGTCCCACATAGCTGAAGTCATCAGTGAGCTGCAGCTTCCCTCAGCCACCCAAAATAAGCGCGTGAGGTTTTGTTCAGAGTCTCCATACATCCCACTCCCTTGTTTGAACTTGAATTTTTGATTCCAAGAGAGACTTGAAGGGTTTTCAATCCAGCATTTTCTCTACACCTATTATGTGCTATGGAGGAAGGGCTATGTGTTTGGGGCAGCAAGGGTCCAGTATAAACATGAATAAAATGTGCCCCAACATTTGTGGAGCTTAGAATCGGGCTTCCCTGGTAGCTCAGCTGGTAAAGAATCCGCCTGCAATGTGGGAGACCTAGGTTCAGTCCCTGGGTTGGGAAGATCCCCTGGAGAAGGGAACAGCTACTCACTCCAGTATTCTGGCCTGGAGAATTCCATGGGCTATCCATGAGGTCACAAAGAGTCAGACACGACTAAGCAAACTTTCACTTAGAATCGGGGAGACCAATACTTAAAAACTCAATTGGATGTGTTAAGTAAGTACTTTAATAGAGGTATAGTAAATTAATCCATTTGTATTAAATGTAACATGCTGGGACTAATGATGAATGAGCAGATCTACCCAGGCAGTACCAAAAAGAGGGAGTATTTTTCTGTTTATAGACTGTGAAACAACTGTGGATTCATAGACTGACCAGGAGGAGCTGGCACTCTGGGCAAAGATACTGTGACAGGTGTAGGAAGACAGATCAAGGTGCAGTGAAGACTTAGTGAAAAATAATGTTATCCTGTTTAACTAAAGTATAGGGGTAGAATAGCTAAAAACCGAATTGGGACTAGGTATGTGTTTCATATGAAAAGTTGGGAAGTCAGGAGGCAGTGATTGTAATTTAGAATAGCTAGGTAGAAAAAATGTACACAGAACACTTAGCAACATGGGTCAGAAGCAGTTAGAACTAAATACTGGTTTTGGAGTTCTCAGGTTGTAGTTTGTTAAGATGGGGTAGTAAGAATGAATGAGACTTTATAAGACCAGGACAGAATAGAACTTTGGCTAAAGCAAGAGTCAACAGAAAGCTAGAAGTCAAACCAAAGGTATGAAAGTTAGGGAATAGAGTCATGAAAGAGAAGACTGGTTAACACTGTTGGATGCTAGAGAGTCAAGGAGAATGAGGAATAACAGACAGAAAGGATGATATTTACAATTCGGAAGTGTTCATCTTGTCCTCAGAGTTGTTGTTTAGACACACATAGAAGTGAATCAAGTGGAACATTATATTTGAAAATTATTTACTTCATTTTTCTATTTTCTCATTTATTTACCTGGCTGATATCCTCTTGAGGTCAAAGTTTACGTTTCCTCATTAAAAACAAACAAAACTATACTCCACTTTTAAGTGATAACAATGGAGTTATTTGCAGTGATGAGCAGTGAATGGGCAATTAATACAGGGAGAGTAATAGAATAAAGAAGTGAGAAGGAAAGTAGAAGTGATATGAGAAACTTGTACAAACAGCCCAGTATTATCTCCTCTCAGGAACAAGTTTCCTTAGAAGGATCATTAAATTGTGACCTGGATTGATGGGGCTAGTGGGTCAGGAGTCAAAGTAGATAAGGAAACATAAAGAAAGCCTTTGATTCAGGAGCAATAATGTTAACAGGAAATCCAGATACTAAGGCAGGGAGAAGTACATTGAGGAGAGTTGGATTGCTTTTGTTTTGATAGCATCCTTTCAGTTGCACTAGGTTGGAGTAATCAACATATTAAAGCATTTAAGTTAAATTCAAGTTTGAAGATGAAACTAGCAGGGATTTTGTTTGTTTATTTTCTGAGTATTGGATTTATTGCATTTGGTTGAGGCCACTGTCTCAGCAACAGAATGCTATAAGAAAGGTGTTCTCAAACTGTGACCTACGTCCCTTGTAGTTGTTGAGAAGGGGTGGAGATTAGGCGTGAGTTTGTGAAACTCTTCTCCCTCCCTCTGCCAAGTTTACCCTTACAAAGCCAGGTAACTATTTCAAAAGTTTTAGCATCTAGAAGTACTAGCAGTTGGCAACAAAGGACAATGGTTTAAGATATCAAATGACCTGCTCTTTATTTAGTATTTAGTACAGACTTAATTAACAGCAAACTGGACAAATCACCCTATCTTACTGTGTCTTAGTTTCCTCACCTGGCTACTAAATTCCTGTTTCCTAGTTTATTGAACAGGAAGAAGGAGGTGTGCTTTTATTGCTGTTATCTCCTATGTAGCATTTTATTCTTTCTTGCTTATATTTTCATTTCTAAAGATGTTAATTTTCCTGGCACTACCCGCAGGCTTCCCCCAGTGCACCGGTAGTCCACTCTGGTAGATTGAGAGCACCTCTCTTTGCTTTCTTATTTAGTCCTGTGAGTCAGACTCTGGTTTTGTAATCTCTTGCATTTAAAAGAATATTTGTTTAGTCGTTAGCACTGCATAACACTGCGTAATGTTAATGTGTCCTGAGTACTAAGTGTTATTCTAGCAGCTTTATGTTTGTTAACTCATCCAATCCTCAAAATAACTCCATTTTTTCAGAAACTGAGACTCAGGGAGATTAAGTAACCTACCCAAGTTACTAGAAGTTAGCCAGAGCCAGGCTTCAAAGCAGTCTGGCTTTAGAATCTGTGTTCTTAATCAAAATGCCATATTGTATTAATTTTCAGGGCCCAGAATGTGTTCAGTATCTTCAACAGGAATACCTGCCTTCCTTGCAAGTAGCTCCAGAGATAATTCAGGTAAGAGCTGTTGTAGCAGATTTTCCTCTTAATCTTAATTAAAGAAGTTGTTGTTTAGTCCCTAAGTCATGTCCGATTCTTTGTGATCCCATGGATTGGAGCCCACAAGGCTCCTCACTCCATGGCATTTCCTAGGCAAGAATACTGGAGTGGGTGGCCATTTCCTTCTCCAAGGGATTTTCCCAACCCAGGGATTGAACCTGCATCTCCTGCTTGGCAGGTGGATTCTTTACTACTGAGCCACTGTAATTCCATTTAAATTTTGATTGGAAAAAGCCAAACCTGGAAGTTCCCTGGTGGTCCAGTGGTTAAGACTTCACCTCCTGGTGCAGGGGGTACACGTTCCATCCCTGGTCAGGAAGCTAGGATCCCACATACGTCTTGGCCAAAAGACCAAACATAATCATTATTGTAACAAAATCAATAAAAAGGTTTTAAAAGAAAAAAGAAAGCCAGAACTATTACATTCACCTTGACTTAATACACCTATGTGTGTATTAAGGATACCAAAGTCCAAACATCAGAGGGTCTGTAAAATTGAATGGGGGAAAAAATGTCTTTTTCTTTTGCATCTAAAAAATTTAATTTCCTACCATTGTGTAGGTGACAGATCATAGTAGTATTCACATTGCCTGTGACTTTGTCACGAATAGGAATTAGAGATATTTTTATATCACATTACGTTGTCCCAGAGATCTTGAAATAGCCACTAGACCTTGTTATCTAAGTCAGTAAGTCGTCTTATTCTGCCACATACCACAAATATATTTCATAAGCATAATTCATTATCATTAGTTTGCTTTGTAACCCCATGTCTGGTCTAAAGGTTTGTGCCAGGTAGTTAATTTTACACAGGCCAAGCTCACCTGTGCTTAGCTTGTGAAAAATAGACTTCACATAAGAATACTCACAAAATTAATTTTTAACAAATTTATGATCTCTAATTTTATGACATATCTTTAACTTGGATATTAATTTTCTCATTTACCATTTGTTACATAAGTAAATTAATATTTTATAAAAACAGTATGTTACTAATTACTTATGATCTTAATGCATCAGGAACAGAAATATACCACTCAATTTGAATAGCTCAAATAGTTCCCTAGGTTCCTAAAAGAAAGAAGCAAAGAAACAATCCTTAGAATCTACACAAGAGATCCTAACTCTAGTTTCAATTGGGACTTTGATACCTCGTTAGAACTATGTGCTATTGCACAAGAGGTCTGGATAACTAGATGCTCAGAAAACAACTGAATGCCATCATAACAATGTGCCCTTACCTCAAAATATGCTCCCCCAGACTGCCAGAGGGGACTGTGGCACATGAGTGCATGGCATATTTAAAAGCATATTTTGCGGTAAGTGGCACATTTTATATTTCTGTCTAATAATTTGTTTGTAAAAGATAATGATTCCCAGTTTTCCCTTTTCTCATATGGCATCTGATTGCACTTCTTGAACAGTTCTATTGAGGAGAATTTTCTCTCTTTCGTTTGGTCTGGCTCCTTGCAGTTACCCTTTTACTAGATGAGACCAGTCATAGCCATGTAATTTTTGTCCCACTCACCCTTCTGAGGCAAGAGTCCATCTTCCCCAGAACATCCATGTTCTCTAACGTGAAAACAGCATGTCTGAAAAGTATTACATTTGAAAATGTCTTATAACCTTTTTGGTGAGGGACTGTTCAGGTTAATTTTGATAAATTATGATATGAATACTGAAGATGTGAAGCAACCTGAATGTCTGTTGACGGGTGAATGGATAAGCCAAATGTGATATATACATAGAACAGATATGGTTCAGCGTTTAAAACAAAAAGGGAAATTTCATCATATGCTACAACATGGATAAACCTTGAGCATGTTACACTAAATGAAATAAGCCAATCACAAAAACAGATATTGCATTATTCCACTTAAATGAAGTATCTAAAGTGGTCAGACTCTTAGAAACAGAAGGTAGAATGTTGGTGGCCAGGGGGTGGGGGCTGGGGAGAAAGGGGGAACGGGGACTTGTTCAATGGGTATGGAGTTTTAGTTTTGCAAGATGAAAAATTCTTGAGATCTGGTGCACGACAGTGCATATAGTTAACAGTGCTGTACTGTATATGTGGTTAAGATGGTCAGTTTTATGATTTTATTATCACAATTTTAAAAGAATATTGTGGTTTTGAATTTTGATGAATTTAATACAAATGACTCATTCTTTTATCTCTCCTCCCCTCCTGACCCCTCAGGAGTTTTGTCAAGCACTTCAGCAGCCTGATGCTAAAGTTTTTAAAAACTACTTAAAGGTAGGTATTTGGAAAAGTTACATATCTTCATACAATTAGGTGATGTTTCAGAGCCAATACATACTACAGCATACTGTATCATACTGTAGTTTGACCAACAGTTACATAGTTACATATTTGGGAATCTCTTTGCTCTAAAACTTGCTTCTAAGAATCCACATTTAATAGCTATTACTATGCTTCAGTTTTATGTGAAGGCCCTTTCCAGCTGAGCTCCTACAGAAGGTTAGAGGAAGTTAGATAAGCACACTGAATTGTATATGCCTGACCATGTTGATACGAAAATGTCATTTCCTTTCAGTTTTGTGATGTAACTAAATAGGAACTAGAGAATTGGGAGAACAAGTAATATTTAAGAACAGCTACCCATATTGAGTTGAAAGTAAGGAACTAAAAATTAAAAAACAGAAGTATGAGTTACTTGGTTATATCCTGTCTTGAAACTTTCAAATTTGCAAAATGGACATTAAAACTCTCCTTATAGTCATAAAACCACTGAATTAACCAAACCAACCTCCAAGTATTTATTTGGCATTCATTTCTCCAATTAAATCCGTGAAACAGCTATCTTACCTCACCCAGCTGGTCACTCAGTCAGCACTCTGACTGCCTTGTTATGTAACACACAGTGTCCTAATTGCTGCAGATACCGGTATGAGTGACTTTGCTTGCCCACAAGGAGCTCATGGTCTGGAATTAAAGTTATAGTGTGACAGCTTGAGGAACTGTTCTTTACTTTATTAATTATCTTCAACAAATTTGAGGGTAAAGCATGTGCTAAATTTCTTAGTGATAAGTAACTTAATGGCTCCCTGGTCCTTTTGCCAAAGGCATTCAAGTCAAGGGACTTCACTGATAAATAAGTATGCTATCCTTCAACTTTGGTTCTGCCATCTTCCCTTGCCAGTTTTTCCCCTAGTAATAGTTTGTCAGCTTAAACTGACCAAAGAGTTTATGAAAAGAGAGTTACTGTTTATCATTGGGAACCCTCCCCTTTCCCAGTTCCCCATGAAAGCAAAGTACCTGTGGAAGTAACCTCTGTTCAGTAACTGATCATCACACTGGATTAAAGGACTAAAAATAAATTGTAACTCTGTTAGAGGTATCTGTTCCAGCAGGTCCAGGTACATTATAGGAGGCTTGTGCTCCAAGTATATTCATCCCAACAGTGTTTATAGTCTTCCTCCCAAGCACAGCTTCTCTATGGCGTTATTCTTCTAGTTGGAAAAAAAATGAAGTTCCTTCTTTTGAGCCTCCTCTGTTCCTGTCTGATTAATCCTTAGATCTTGCTGACTGTTTCCTGCTCACTGTCTCACTTGTTTTCTGTCTCCCCTGCTGCCACTCTGGTGTAGGCTTTTGTTCTTTAAGAACACTCTGATTTCCCTTCCCTTGTTCTGTCCAAGCTGATCCATTTGAAAACATTGAAAAGTTTTCTGAAATTCATTCTTCTTCTTCATGATCTTCATAGGCTTAACTGTTGACTAAATAGTAACAAATTCTTTAATTTGGCATTTAGCTGCCTTTTTTTTTTTTTCCAGATTCTGGGCTCAGACTACCTTTTTGTTTTCTCTTGCAGGAATATCCCTTACTCTTCCTGCTGTTCTTCAAATATTCTGCCTTATTAGCACTCTTTCCCTTTAGGAATTCTACCCATTCAAGGCTAATCTTAATCATGGCCTTTGTTTTGCTTATATAGCGATGATTCTTTTCTCTCCACTTAATCAGTAGATAGTTAATAATTATTATATGAATGTCTGATCTATTAGGTGTTACAGATATAATGACAAATGTGGTCCTTATCCATAATGAGTTTACTGCCTTCTATTTACTCTCTGGTGCTTACTTAACATGAACCCAACTATGGAAGGGAGTAATATTGAGCCAGTGCTTATCACAGCCTCTAGCCTACACATTCATAGTCTTAGATGTTAAATTGGAAGTATTTTTTTAATAATCAAATAAATAGTTAAGGGATAACACCTGCTATCTTTAGCTTTGACTTGTTTCTTCCTCAAAATTTAATTTCCTAGCATTAACTTTGACAGTAGTGCCAGTCAGCAAACCATTATCATCCTCTCACTGCTTGACTCTCATAGCGCTGGAAGTAGCACCATATTTTCACTAGTTTCCCAATTGAGTAGTGGCAACATTAGTTATCTCTAGACTTTACCAAGTTATCTAGAAGAGAAAGCTTTTGGCTTGTATTATGTGTGGATTTATGGAGGATATGAAATGTTTTAGAAGAGTGACTAGCACCCAGTAACGTGGAGCCCTTCTTGAGGTGAAAGGTGGTAATCATCTGACATCAGTACTAAGTGAACTAATACCTTATTTACAGGTGTTCTTCCAGAGAGCAAAGCCCTGAGGACTAGATCTCCCCGTGCCTACTTCATGATCAAGAATTCCAGTTAATAATTTATAAAGAAACAATTTTTTGTGTGCTGTTCACCCTGGTCTTTTTAACATTGCTTTGAGCTTATTGCAGTATATGTATTGGGATTTTTTTTCTGTAAAATGGGTGTAATTTCCCCTAAATTACAGGTATGTGACAACATAGAGAAGTTGCATGCCGATTAAATCATTCTATGTAAAAATGCTGTTGTAAGATACAGCAGAGTTATCCTAGTACCTTTTTTTTCAACTTGAAACTTTTAAGTCCTTTATAAAGACCATAGCAAGAAAACTGTATTTCTTTTTCATTACTAAATATAAAATGTTTGAAAATTTAAATTTTTGTTTTATGTGTGCAGACTCATAAACTGTTTCATTTATGTGTGCAGACTCAAAAAAGTGGGGGGAATAAAATCAAAATTAACTTTTTTGTAGATAGCTATTACATTTCCTTATACTGTTTAATGCCAATGTGTACTCTACAAAACAGAACGGTTTCATAAATTAACTGATTGAAGAGTAGGTGCTGGTGTTATACATTTTTTATTAAAAAAAAAAAGCAAATAAATTTTACGTAGTGAAATATATCAAGTCTTTTGGAGTTATTTTAAATACTTGAGCCCTATTTTTTCATCTCTCCTTGATTTTCCATTTAAAGGACTTCACATACTGTATAAGTGTTTGGATTATTTAATTATGCTCCTAAAGAGTATATCCTACTTTGTTCTATTAAGTAATTTAGAATCTTTTTTCAAATGCACTACAGAAAGCCTGTGTGCATATGTTGATAGAATTAAAAATCTAATATTTTCCATATTAACTGGATTTACATAGGGCACAATATACCTGTGTGTTTATAATGCTTATTAGTAGCTGCCGGTTTAGTTCCCCTGCCTTCCCCCATTTTTATTCATAACTATGCAAGAAACCTTCCCTGGTGGCTCAGACAGTAAAGAATCTGCCTGCAGCTTGGGAGACCTAGGTTCAATCCCTGGGTCAGGAAGATCCCCTTAGAAGGGAATTGCTACCCACTGTAGTATTCTTGCCTGGAGAATTCCATGGACAGAGGAGCCTGGCGGGCTATAGTCCATGGGGCTGCAAGGAGTCGGACACAACTGAGTGATTAACACTTTCACTTTCATGTAAGAAACCAAGACGATAAGACCAGCAGTACTATTGGAAAATTAAGAAAGGATGGACAACACTGAGCAGCAGAATTACTATAATCATCACTTAAGTTTAAATGCTAAACTCCCAAGTAAGGTTTTAGGGTGGCTAAGGGTGTTTTTTAACCTTTGGCCCATGTGGTCCCTAGAGGTTTCATGGATGGGCTTCAGTGGTCTTCTAAATTCCCTAAAATCGTATCCTTAATTTTACATAAATATTCTTTTGGGGTTAATTCCAGAAACAATTTTAAACATTTTCCTAACATCATAGAATGAAGATGCTAAACTAAGTTAACAGCTAATTGTAAAAATGGATCAATGAGATGTGTATTATAGTCAGCCCTCTGTATGTGCAGGTTCTACATCCATGGATTCAACCAACCTTAGATCAAAAATACTTGGAAAAAACAATTTCCAGAAGGTTTGAAAAAGCAAAACTTGAATTTGCTGTACTTGAGAACTATTTATATAGCATTTACATTGTATTAGGTATTGTTAAGTATTCTAGAGATCATTTAAAGTAAGTGGGAGGATGTGCATGGATTACATGCAAATACTATGCTATTTTATATAAGAAATGAGCATCCAAGGATTTTGGTATCTGGGGGTCCTGGAGCCTATCCCCTGTGGACTAAGGGATGACAGTACTTCAATAAAAATGATTTTAAAAACAGATGAGTGAGAGCTATTGTTCCTTTGACAAGTTTCCCTGTACAGTGGGAGAGATCATTGCATATGTTGCAATGATCTTTGAACTGATTGTTCAGAGTATACTGAATTGCATAGCATAGTAGTTAAGAGCTTAGACAGGCTTGGGATCCAGATTCAGTAGGTTCAGATAGCAGTTATGCCAGTAATTGATTTTAGAACCTTTGACAAGTTCTTTCTGCCCCAGTTTACCCATCTGTAAAATGGGGGAAATAATGGTAACTATAACTAAGAATTCAGTAAGTTAAAGATGAAACATGCTTAACTGCAGCATCTGCTTATTGGGACAACGGCCGAGAGGAGCCACCCCGTGTCCGAGGCCAGGGCGGCGACCGGGAGCAACAACCCCACGCCCAAGGCTAGGGGTGGCAGCCGGGAGGGGCAACCCGACGTCCAAGGAGTGGTGGCTGTGCGGGCGGAGGAGGGCCTAGAGGAGCTATCCCACATTGAAGGTCAGGAAGGGCAGCGGGAGGAGATACCCCTCATCCAAGGTAAGGAGCAGCGGCTGTGCTTTGCTGGAGCAGCCATGAAGAGATACCCCACGCCCACGGTAAGAGAAACCCAAGTAAGATGATAGATGTTGCAAGAGGGCATCAGAGGGCAGACACACTGAAACCATACTCACAGAAATCTAGTCAATCTAATCACACTAGGACCACAGCCTTGTCTAACTCAATGAAACTAAACCATGCCCGCGGGGCAATCCTAGACAGGTGGGTCATGGTGGAGAGGTCTGACAGATTGTGGTCCACTGGAGAAGGGAATGGCAAACCACTTCAGTATTCTTGCCTTGAGAACCCCATGAACAGTAGGAAAAGGCAAAATGATAGGATACTGAAAGAAGTACTCCCCAGGTCAGTAGGTACCCAATATGCTACTGGAGGTCAGTGGAGAAATAACTCCAGAAAGAATGAAGGGTTGGAGCCAAAGCAAAAACAATACCCAGCTGTGGATGTGACTGGTGATAGCAGCAAGGTCCGATGCTGTAAAGAGCAATATTGCATAGGAACCTGGAATGTCAGGTCCATGAATCAAGGCAAATTGGAAGTGGTCAAACAGGAGATGGCAAGAGTGAACGTCAACATTCTAGGAATCAGCAAACTAAAATGGACTAGAATGGGTGAATTTAACTCAGATGACCATTATATCTACTACTGCAGGCAGGAATCCCTCAGAAGAAATGGAGTAGCCATCATGGTCAACAGAAGAGTCTGAAATGCAGTACTTGGATGCAATCTCAAAAACTACAGAATGATCTCTGTTCATTTCCAAAGCAAAGCATTCAATATCACAGTAATCCAAGTCTATGCCCCAACCAGTAACGCTGACGAAGCTGAAGTTGAACGGTTCTATGAAGACCTACAAGACCTTTTAGAACTAACAAACACCCAAAAAAGATGTCTTTTTCATTACAGGGGACTGGAATGCAAAAGTAGGAAGTCAAGAGACACCTGGAGTAACAGGCAAATTTGGCCTTGGAATGTGGAATGAAGCAGGGCAAAGACTAATAGAGTTTGCCAAGAAAATGCACTGGTCATAGCAAACACCCTCTTCCAACAACACAAGAGAAGACTCTACACATGGACATCACCAGATGGTCAACACCGAAATCAGATTGATTATATTCTCTGCAGCAAAAGATGGAGAAGCTCTATACAGTCAATAAAAACAAGACCAGGAGCTGACTGTGGCTCAGATCATGAACTCATTACCAAATTCAGACTAAATTGAAGAAAACAGGGAAAACCACTAGACCATTCAGGTATGACTTCAATCAAATCCCTTATGATTATACAGTGGAAGTGAGAAATAGATTTAAGGGCCTCGATCTAATAGAGTGCCTGACGAACTATGGAACTATGGAATGAGGTTCGTGGCATTGTACAGGAGACAGGGATCAAGACCATCCCCATGGAAAAGAAATGCAAAAAAGCAAAATGGCTGTCTGGGGAAGCCTTACAAATAGCTGTGAAAAAAAGAAAAGTGACAAGCCAAGGAGAAAAGGAAAGATATAAGCATCTGAATGCAGAGTTCCAAAGAATAGCAAGAAGAGATAAGAAAGCCTTCTTCAGCGATCAATGCAAAGAAATAGAGGAAAACAACAGAATGGGAAAGACTAGAGATCTATTCAAGAAAATTAGAGATACCAAGGGAACATTTCATGCAAAGATGCGCTCGATAAAGGACAGAAATGGACCTAACAGAAGCAGAAGATATTAAGAAGAGATGGCAAGAATACACGGAAGAACTGTACAAAAAGGATCTTCACGACCCAGATAATCACGATGGCATGATCACTCATCTAGAGCCAGACATCCTGGAATGTGAAGTCAAGTGGGCCTTAGAAAGCATCACTACGAACAAAGCTAGTGGAGGTGATGGCATTCCAGTTGAGCTATTTCAAATCCTGGAAGATGATGCTGTGAAAGTGCTGCACTCAATATGCCAGCA
>SJYQ01094324.1:559031-571916 GCA_006410935.1 Redunca redunca
TCAATAGTAAAGAAATTTTTAAAATATTTTATAGATTTATTTTGGGGATATATAGAAAAAAATTATAAAAGGAAGAAAGAGTAAAAATGATAATGACTACTGTATTTAAGATTCACGTTTTCAAGTTTCTGAAATGGGCATTATGTTATAATCAATATGTATTTGTAAGTTGGTAATACTACTTTTTTTTCCCCTCTATAAAGCTATTGTTAAATTGATGGTATATCTTATAATCAGTGGTACATTAAAATCAGGGTTTAAAACAGATCAGCAGCTCACATTCCTATGAGATGACTAGAACTTTGCTCCAAGGGGACCACT
Source organism: Redunca redunca (assembly GCA_006410935.1). NCBI lineage: Eukaryota > Metazoa > Chordata > Mammalia > Artiodactyla > Bovidae > Redunca > Redunca redunca. The sequence continues at coordinate 559,353 of SJYQ01094324.1, forward strand.
CAGTTATTCTGCTACCTATTTGTTTTTAAGGCTAAAACTCGGGAAACTCTCTGGCAGTCCAGTGGTTAGGGCTCTGGGCTTCCACTGCCTGGGGCACAGGTTGAGTCCCTGATCAGGAAACCAAGATCCCACATGCCACATTGTCCTGCCCCCTCAAAAAGCTAAAACTCCCTTCTATGAAGTAAAAGTAGTGAAAGTGTTTGTCACAAGAAGAACTCAAGTGTTTTAAGAGACTCATTACAAAAGCTAATATCTTAAATGTACTATTATGTATTAGAAATTAAACAATTTTGAAAGATCCATTATAACATTGTATCAGTGATTTTCTAATTAGATTTAGCCAGCTTTTACTGTGATTTGTCTTTAAAGACAAATCCAATTTTAATATTAATTTTGGAAAGTGTTAACTCTCATCTGTACAGTCAACAAATATTTAACAAACCCTAGGTAAAAAGCAGTTCAAACTACCTTCATTATTGTAGCAAATCCAACTTTTAAATGAAATCAGATGAGTATTGGCATATATTGAAAATTTATTTTTTAGGTTTCCCCACTCAGTGATTTTTTTTTTTCCAGACAACAACAAGACATAAAGTACTTATTATGGAATTTTGTCCATGTGGGAGTTTATACACTGTTTTAGAAGAACCATCTAATGCCTATGGATTACCAGAGTCTGAGTTTCTAATTGTTTTGCGAGATGTGGGTATGTTTATTTATTTATATGATTATATATGTGTATAAATATAATTTAATGACATAAGAATTTTTACAAATAAATCTCTTACATTCAAAGCTAAAGACTTTATGGAGTGCTTTCTTAGATATGATATCAAAAGCACAAGTACAATAAGAAACAAGTAGATAAATTTCATCACCGTTAACTTGTGTGTGTCCAAAGGACAGCGTCAAGTAAAAAGACAACTCAGAATGAGAGAAAATATTTGCAAATCAGGTATCTGATAAGGAATTTTTTTTTTTGATAAGGAATTTTTATACCAACAGCTCAACAATAAAGAGACAACCCGATTTAAAAATTGGTAAAGGAAAAAAAAAAAAAAAAATTGGTAAAGGATTTGGTAGACATTTCTCCAAAGAAGATATCCAGGTGACCAACAAATACATAAAAAGATCATTAGGCATTAAGAAAATGCGTAAAGAGATGCCACTACATACCCACTAGGATGGCTAAAATCAAAAAGACAAAACAAGTGTTGGTAAGGATGTAGAGAAATTGAAACCCTCGTATACTATAGGTGGTATTGTAAAAAGAAGGGCAGGCACTTTGCACAGTAGACGGACAGTTCTTCAAAAAGTTAAACAATTATATATGACTTATCAATTCCATTACTAGGTATTTATCTAAAAGAATTTAAAATATTTCCACACAAAAACTTGTGTACCAGTATTTATAATAATAGCAACAACAAAAAAAGGAAGCCCAGTATTCACCACCTGGTGAATAGATAAATGGGGTACCTACAATGGAGTATTATTTGTTTGTAACAAGAATGAAGTAGTGGTACATGCTGTAACATGGATGCACCTTGAAAAATTATGCTTAGTGAAAAACACCAGACACACAAGGCAACAGTATTTGTATGATTTCATTTATGTGAAATGTTCAGAACAGGCAGATCCCTAGAGACAGAAAGCAGAGTAATGGTGGTCCAGGCCTTGAGAGGAGAGTGGAGTCAAGGAGCGGCTGCCAATAGATGTGGGGGTTCTTTTTGCATAACGGAAATGTTCTGAAATTGATGGTGATGGTTTGTATACTCTATGGCTCTATACTGAAAACTGCTGAATTGTATACTTTAAAAAAATGAGTTTTATGATATGTGAATTTTATCTCAATATTTTATTTATTTATTTATTTATTTTATTAAAAATAAAAAAGAATATGGCAGCCACCGGGAATAATATCTTCTTGGAAAGAAATGAATCAATATTTGAAGAATAGGAAAAGCCCAGTGTTATTAGTGGGAATTCTTGAAGTTGATACTGGAAGCAGTAGAGACTACTTAGGTGAGGGTAAAATGAAAGAGAAGCCATATATGCTGCAGCCTGTTAAGTCAAATAGAAGGGGTAGATAATTGATCCCTTCCTAAGTATACTGGTAGTCCTGAGTTTCCATAACTGAATGTTGATATCTTTAAACTTACTTTTATATGTCATGCTTGGACATTCATCTATCAGCTGTCAAAACAAATGGTTCAGACTATCATTCTATGACACTGCATATCAGTTAGCCCAAACAGCTTAATTTCAGCAATTTCTATTATTTTTTTTTACTATATTATGTATTGAGTCCAGTTTATTATTTTGTGGAATTTTTTTCCCCAAAGTAAAAATTTAAATTATGGTGAAAGATTATTTTTCTTGGGAATCTGTATTCTTGGGTTTAGGTAGATGGCCCATAGGTATATAGCAAAAAGTAATTCAGGAAGTCATAGGCTTAAGATCAGTGTGTTCCATTTTCTTGACAGTATTTAAGAGAGACTGGACTCTTCCTTTAGACCATATTGATCCCTGTCCTCCTAAAATTTCTCATTACTCAAGCATGAAATACAAAATCTAAGTATAATCTCGGAGAAGGCAATGGCACCCCACTCCAGTACTCTAGCCTGGAAAATCCCATGGATAGAGGAGCCTGGAAGGCTGCAGTCCATGGGGTTGCTGAGGGTCGGACACGACTGAGCAACTTCACTTTAACTTTTCACTTTCATGCATTGGAGAAGGAAATGGTAACCCACTCCAGTGTTATTGCCTGGAGAATCCCAGGGACGGGGGAGCCTGGTAGGCTGCCGTCTATGGGGTCACACAGAGTCAGACACAACTGAAGTGACTTAGCAGCAAGTATAATCTATTACTTCTTTGATTAAAATGACTTTGGACCAACTTATGTAAAAACTTACATTGAGTGAATAAGAATATATTAATGTTCATTAGTGAATCCGATGCACACACACATACCTACTTATGATTTCCTTTGTTTTGTATTTATTGTTGAAGTGGGTGGTATGAATCATCTCCGAGAGAATGGCATAGTTCACCGTGATATCAAGCCTGGAAATATCATGCGTGTGATAGGGGAAGACGGACAGTCTGTGTACAAACTCACAGATTTTGGTGCAGCTAGAGAATTAGAAGATGATGAGCAGTTTGTTTCTCTGTATGGCACAGAAGAATATTTGGTAAGTCATGCATCACTAATTTTATTTTAAGAAGCCGGATATATTATAAATATGGGTAGTTGGTCAACCAGATCACTGTATAAAATGTCTTAACTCTTACAGCAAAAACTAAATTTTCTATTCTAATGAATATGGTATGTAATGCGGAATTAGGTATTGGTTTCTAAGGGTGTTGCTTTCTGTTAAAAAAAATTCTTGGAAGTTTTATAATACTCTTAAATAATTTTACTAATGTTATGCATCTATGTTAAAAGAAAGAACTATCTGTACACTCCAGAAGCATCTAGCTAGTAAAGGCTTCCTTATTTGGATCAAAGCAGTTAATATATTACAAGCTTGTTATAATACTGTTCCCTGTAGAGCAAACTTCATTATAATTCTGAAGAAGACTCTCTTCAGGGAGGCTGGTTACTGAAAGATGAAAAGAACCATTGTTAGAAACACACACAAATGAAATGCCTCTAAAAGATCTAACTTGAAATACTAGAAAACTAGAAAAGCTCTGTGGTTGAAACAGTTTATGTAGATGTGCTTGTGTGAAGTTAGTAAATATTTGAAACACTTAAGAAAGGCACTTAAAAATAAGTGCATTTAATATGTAATCAGGGCTTCTCTGGTGGCTCAGAGGTTAAAGCGTCTGCCTCCAATGCAGGAGACCCGGGTTCGATCCCTGGGTCAGGAAGATCCCCTGGAGAAGGAGATGGCAATCCACTCCAGTATTCTTGCCTGGAGAATCCCATGGACGGAGAAGCCTAGTAGGTTACAGTCCACGGGGTCGCAAAGAGTCCGATACGACTAAGCGACTTCACCTCACCTCAATATGTAATCAGAAAGTTTACAATATATAGCTGTCACTAATTGGTTATGGCTCTGAGTTTTATTTTAAAAGTCTTAGATTCTGTGACTTTTTTTCCAATTGGATTCTGCGATTGTAATTTTATAATTTGAATAAAGTCAAGGTGCCCCTATAACTTTATTCAGATTGTTCTAACTCTGGCATGCATTAAGGTGTCTTAACTTGTTCTATCAATATGTAACCACTAATTAATCTGCAGTTGTATTTCAATAATCTTTTATTAAGAGTACTTAAAAATGGGGACTTCTCTGATAGTCCAGTGGTTAAGACTTCATACTTAGAGTGCAGGGGCACGGGTTTAGTCCCTAGTCGGGGAATTAAGATCCTGCTGTGCAGTGCTGCCAAAAAAAACCACACCTAAAAATGGATTATATTCATCCAACAGCTATTTATGTACCAAGCATTGTTGTAGGAGTTGAGACTTCTGTGGTGTACCGGAAGTACATGATTTCTGTTCCTGTGGAATCTACAATCTAGTGAGGACAGTAGACAAGTAAATAAGATAAATTCAGATGGTTAAAGTGTTGGAAAGACAATGAGGTAACAAAGCAGAAGAAAGATAGCTGGGGAAAGCTTCCTTTCAATCCTAAGTCAACTGATACTTTAATGATGAAAACAAGCAAGCCATGCAAAGATTTGGGGGGAAAGCAGCATTACAAGCAACTACAAAGGCCTCAAAACAAAAATAACCTTGGATGTTTGAGAAACAGAAGGGATGACAGAATAGCTGGACTTAGTGCAAAGGCAGGTGATAAGAACTGGAAAAGTAAGCAGAAGCCAACCAGAGCACACAGACTAGTGGTTTCTACCCTGTATGATCACCCCCTGTTAATAATAAATGTTTTACAATATTCTTTTCAGTATTTTGAAATGAAATTCCTAGATAATATAATCAACCAGGATACCTAATTAAAGGAAGAGCATGGTATCTTAATGATAATATAAAGGAAAATATGATAAAATCATAGATACTTAATATGTAAAAGTTTACTATAATTTCACTAGCAAACAACTGAAATAATTAGATGCCCGAACCTGTGTATAATGTTACCTCCAGTGCACATGCAGTGATAACCTGTATATTGAATTGGTGAGTCATATTATCATATGATATCATATCATATGAATATCATATCATATCAATATCATATTATCATATTATCAATTGGTGAGTCATAATATCATCTTATGTTGTTACTGACATCATTTTCCAAAGCACTGAAGAATTCCTGATAAAGTTTCTAACTTAACAAAGTAGATTTATGTATACTGCATTCCTATAGCTATAAAAATACTGTTTACTTTATATTCAAAAATACACTGTTTACATATAAAATGAAGTGAGATCTTTATAAACAGACTTCTTAGCTGCACAAATATCTGGCAGGATATTCAAAAGTCATGCAGGAAGTCAGAAGCTTGCTTTTCAGAGCTGTTTCATGTTCAACAGGATGTCTCTCATCTCTGGTCTCTGCCCACTAAATTCCAGTAGCCCTTCCCAAGACTGTGGTGATCGAAAGAAACAACGGCAGTACCATAGTAGCCTTTGTGAGGGTGATCCCTATTACCGACTGTCAGTCTTTCACATAGTCTCCGAAGACCACAATTTAGCCTCTGCCACTAACAGACTTGTAAAATGGAAAGAACACAACATTAAATAAACTAACTTCCAAGTCCATGCTGATCTCTTGGCTGAAATTTTACTACAGTCTGTTTTCCTGTTTCAGGTTATTCCCAACTCTGTTTTCTAGTAGATTACACCAGCAGTTATAATATGAGACACACACAGCCTGAAACTCACAAGTCTAGAAATATTTCTATATTTAAATGAAAACTTTCCTCATTTTGGAATTCCTGGACCAGATGTTGAATCTTCTCCTTTTTATGTGTTAAAGACCAAAGGAAGCACCAGCATTTTTTCTTCTACTGTTTTTAATATGATGGCTTTCTTGATATGAATTACCCAAAAAGTTCATTCGGGTTTTTCCATAAGATAGTGCAGGAAAACTCAAATGAACTTTTTGGCCAGCCCGCTTTAACCTGAGAACTTAGAGTAGGTTTGTCCTTATGCTCCTGTCCCAGATGCAGGGGCCCGGGCACAGTAATGCTAATCCCTGTGCAAATACAAGTAGCGCGCTCAGGAGAGAGCCTGTGGACCCAGGTATGTCACACCAGCATGCGTCAGGCCATTCTCAGCCTAGGGAAGGGCTTCCAGCTGTACTATTTAGGAGGTATATTAGTGCACCTTTTGAGGAGGTCCCGCTTTGTCTCCTTCTAGAATCGCAGTATCTGCTCTTCCCAGGTTGGCAGCCTCATGTTCTTTGAAGATCAGGCATGTCCAGGTACTCTTGGCCTCTTCACAGCACCATTGATAAAGTAAGAACCTTCTGCTAGGACAGAGGTCTGGCTCGTGCTTCTTTAGACAATAATGCCTTATGTACTGTGCCACAGAATCAGCAACATCACTCAGACCCTGTATATCTGGTAGCCATGTTTGGACATACGTCTTAAGCCCCTCATGCTTGTCACCTCTTCTAATTTCTCATTAAAATGTATTTCCCAAAAAAGTCCCATCCATCCCCCCAAAAATAATCCAGAGCTTGTGACCCTTCGAGAGATGAATTCGTAAACTGCATCATTTACAGTAGAGACACCCTCCCAGCAGTGTTATCCCAGTCCCTTGGGCCACTGCCGTATACCACAGTGTCATAAGGCATTGTTTTAGTTTGGTATCATTTGGGAGATCACTCTGCTCTGGTCCAGAGTACACTCTTACAGGTTTATTTACCAAAAACCTTGATTTACAGCATGTAATTTACATAAAGACAGTGTCACGGAGGCTAAGTGTATGACCTCTGGCTGTCCTTTGCAGAGCTTAATGTCCATAAGAATCTCTGTCTGGATCTGTAAGCTCCTAAGCCACGCCCTATAAATACCATCTGCTCTTCACAGCTGTATCATAGTGTCTTCTGTGCTTAAGGACCATGTGGTGAACATCAGACCAGCTACTTATCTGAGTTGCTGTATCCTCCAACATACCCAATCAGGCTAGTCCTCTGAATTCATTCTAGAAATTTAGTTTTCATCTCAGAGCCCTTATGACTGGCTCACATGGATTGCATGTGAGGTATGAGGGAAAGGAATTGAGGCTGCCTGATATGTTTTGGGTATGATCAACTGGGTAGATGATCGTACCATTTATTTAAAGGGTAAAGATTAGAAGGAAACAGGTTTGAGTCAGAAGACCAGGAGTCTGTTTTTGATACCTTAAGTTTAAGCTTCCTTTTAGACATTTGAGAAAACAGTAGGATATATCAATCCAGAACTCAGGACAAGAAATGGTTTGGAAAGTTAAAGGATATAGGTAACATTTAATGCCATAGGCTGGAATGGGAGATGAACAAGTAAGGCAGTTGTCAGTGTGGACAGCCGTTTTGAGTTTTGCTATGGAGGGAAGCAGAAAATTGAATGATAGCTCGAAGAGGTTGTAAGGTCAATTTGGGTGTTTTTTTAATGGGAGATATGAAAGCATGTGTGTAAGCTGAAAGACATGAGCCAATAGAAAGTGGGGAAATGATGCATGAAATAAAAGGTTTAGTTTCAGGAATTGATTTCTAGAATTGATGAGATGATATGATGGGCCCCACACCACAGAGGTGGTGCTAGTGGTAGAGAACCCGCCTGCCAGTGCAAGAGACATAAGAGATGCAGGTTTAATCCCTGGATTAGGAAGATCCCCTGGAGGAGGAAATGGCAACCCACTCCAGTATTCTTGACTGGAGAATCCCATGCACAGAGGGACCTGGCAGGCTTGAGTCCATGAGAGTGCAAAGAGTCAGACATGAATGAAGCAACTTGGTACAGCACAGGTGGAAAAGATAAGCCTTTGATAAGTTCCATTGTAACTGGTTCTGAACACAGGTTCAGGTAGGTCGGCTTTTGGTAAAAGATATAAAGGAGAGTTGATGTCTGATTGCTTCCATTTTCTCACTGTAGTATGAAGTGAGGTCATTAAAATTGAGGGCGAAGGAGGTGGTATTGAAGGTTTGAGGAGAGAGAGGAAGATGTGAAATAGTCTTTTCAGATTGAAAGTAAAATTATTAGGAAAATAGAATTTCCAGACATCATTGAATACCCCATCTTTGTATAATGTATTTCATAGAACACGTTAGTAGCTTTTCTTTTCTTTTTAAAGCATCCTGATATGTATGAGAGAGCAGTGCTAAGAAAAGATCATCAGAAGAAATATGGAGCAACTGTGGATCTTTGGAGCATTGGGGTAACGTTTTACCATGCAGCTACTGGTTCACTGCCGTTTAGACCATTTGAAGGTCCACGTAGGAATAAGGAAGTGATGTGAGTGACTTCTCCATTTAAAATTAGAAATAATTTTTTAAATGTATATGTCTTACTTTATTTCGTCATGTTAGAGAGGTACACTACTGAATATTGATCTAGCCATCATTTCTGATATTTTATGCTACTTGATTTTTTAGTAAGAGTACAACCTTATAAAAATGTATAGAGATACTATTTCATACTGTGTTTAACCATCTTATGTACAACCATATTTGGTCCATCCAGTCTTCGGTCCATATTAAAAATATTGTGCCTTCTGAAATTTATTTCAGGACTATTTAGTCCTTTTTGTGTGCTTATTAGTTTTTTCCTCCATATCACTAAAAAAATTAAAAAATACTTGCATGAAGTAATAGAACCACTAATAGAATTAGTGGATCAAAAAGAAATATGAACTGACCCAATTTCTTTAACTATTTCAAAAATAACGTTTAATGTAATATTACTTTTCTAGTGTTGCTGTTTCAATCCAAAACATTTTGCTGAATGCATTTTACCAGTACACTATACATTTATACAACTGCCATAGTTACTAGTCCATTCTCAAGGAGATCAACCCTGGGATTTCTTTGGAAGGAATGATGCTAAGGCTGAAACTCCAGTACTTTGGCCACCTCATGCGAAGAGTTGACTCATTGGAAAAGACTTTGATGCTGGGAGGGATTGGGGGCAGGAGGAGAAGGGAACGACCAAGGATGAGATGGCTGGATGGCTTCACTGACTCAATGGACACGAGTCTGAGTGAACTCCAGGAGTTGGTGATGGACAGGGAGGCCTGGCGTGCTGTGATTCATGGGGTCGCAAAGAGTCGGACACGACTGAGCGACTGAACTGAACTGATAGTTACTAGGAGATTATTGCTATATATGAAGTCACTGTTATAAACCAAATAATAGAAGAAAAAAGGGGTGGATTGTTAGATGTGAAATTTATTATAAAACTCATTTGTACATTGGCTGCACATCTTTGTATTTTGAAAGAAACTAGTGGTTGATCTTGCCTCATAAGAAATAGCCAACCTCTGTACACATTAAACTATAAGGTGAGGTTATGAATGTTGTTCGGTTCAGTGAAGTATAACTCACTTGACAGCCTTAATGTGTTCAACTGTTCTTTTAGATTTTGACGTTTCTCTCAAATCTTATATAATTGACCCTGCCTTTTATAAGTGCAGCTTCCCTAGTGGCTCAGATAGTAAAGAATCTGCCTGCAGTACAAGAGACCCAGGTTTGATCCCTGGGTGGGGAAAATTCCCTGGAGGAGGAAATGGCCACCCACTCCAGTATTCTTGCCTGAAAAATTCCATGGACAGGGGAACCTGCTGGACAACAGTCCATGGGGTCACTAAGAGTCAGACATGACTGACTAACACTTTATAAGTAATAATCACAAGTGTAAACATACAATCTTTAGTCTTAGAAAGTTAGGAAAAGCATATTTTTTCTTTTGTTTGAGGAGGTAAAACTAGTTCAGCTGATACCATGACTTTTGCTAAAACCTGAATGTTTTCCAGCAAGGAGAGCATACATATTTGTGGGAAGAAGTTACCCATTAGTGTACTGATTTTGGTATAGCATCATCTTGAGACCACTTTACAGCAGTGTCCTTTTTATAAAATCTCTTCATTAATGAAGGCTTAGAGTCAGTTTCTGTCTTTCCTCATTAAACATAAAGTGTGCCCAACAGTTAATCATGCTTTGCTGTCATAGGTGTTTTAAAGCAGTATCAGCATGTATTGCTGCACTAAGAATGGGTTAAATAAAAGTGTGATGTTCTTTAATAAAGGAAACATGACTCATAAACAACTGGGAATACCTGGCACATTCTAATACCATTACAAGAATTTTTTTCTTTAATTGCACAGAAACTAAACTTTTTATGAACATTAATGCTAATGAATGTTCAGAAGCGCTTTAAGAAATAATAAGGATTGTTTTGCTTGACTATGGAGTGATGTATTCCTCTCACATTATAGGAGTGTTGATCCCTCAGAATCTTATTTACATGTTAATAAGTGTATTTAGATATGTATCTGAACAAAATAAGTTTTTTCAAGAGTTTATAAGCATTACCTTAATTAAGAATTCTGCCATTCATTCTATTCACATCTCTTCTTGCATTATTCTCACATATCTCTCCTTAACTTCTCCACAATCTGATCCTTCTCACATGAATGCAACTTATTTTTCACATTAATTTCCTTCTTTGAAAAATCTCTTAGTGCATAAATCCTGGCTGCCTCTACTGAAGAAGCAACAAGCAGCTCAGATCAGTTGTTCTGGTTTCTTCTACTTTTTTAAAGAGTATGTTAATCTGCTATGTAGACATTAAACAAATCAAAAAATTATGTCAGAAATACTGTCTATAAACTTACATAAGATTCTGATGTGTTATGATTTACATTTTCATCTTGAACGCATGAACCTCTATCTCTCTCCTAATTTCAGATTTTGTTTTAGAAAGGGCTGACACCTGTAAGGCTGCTTTCATTGCCCCACCTCCATCATTATTAGGATTCTTTCATTTCTTCATTCATCTCTTTCTTGAATTCATCTTTATTTTTATCACCATCATCAAGAAACAGATTAACTTTGGGTTTTAATTTTGCTACACACATCTAATCCTGTAATGTGTATATATTTTCTGAACATGCAAAAACTTTCTGATACTGTGCTATGTATAGTTTTATCTTTTTTTTTTTTTAAAGAAAGCTGTTGTTCATTCTGTAGTAATTTCATGGTCCAGTTGACTGTGCCTTTGCATAATATGAGTAACTAAAAGATTAGATGCTTTTTTCCTGGTCTAGAGACATTCTGTAACATAACTTTTTTTGTGTTTGCTCAATTTTTTCAGATGGAAAAATGAATATTTTTGTTGTGAACACCAAGATGCTGTTATATGGCACTCTGAGAGCCCAAATGAAAATTAATTATGGCACATGTAAAATAATCGTACAGCCACTATTCTACTTCAGTCAGTCAGATTCAAAGTGTTTTGATTGTTTTATGGATCCTGTGAACATCAGTCGCAAAGTTTTGTCTAGTAGATAATTGTAGGTGCAACTGAGGAAGTATTTTTGCAGAGCCCTTTGATAGGCTATGCAGTAACAAACTGCTTGTTTTAATCTGCTTTTATTCCTCCCAAGGTATAAAATAATTACTGGAAAGCCTTCTGGTGCAATATCTGGAGTACAGAAAGCAGAAAATGGACCAATTGACTGGAGTGGAGACATGCCTGTTTCTTGTAGTCTTTCTCGGTAAGAATAGTGTATGTACCCTGTTCTCTTTGGTGTTGGGATCTTTGTTGATTAAAGTCACCAATACTTAAGTGTAGTTTTGTTCTTAGTTTTTCAGTAGATGTTATTAAAGCATGCCTTGATTTGTAATTTTTGTCTTTGTGGCAATGTAAAGATTGATTTGAGTCTATGTAAATAATTTTGCCAGATCTCTTTAAGACATAGAGCATTCATAAGTTTTTCAGATTGCTAATCACTGGTCTTAGAATTGTGTCCAGTGTGGGGTTCCAGCCTAGGACTTTGGTGTCTCTCGTGCTGACCTCCATTATGACAGAGCACAAATGGTGGTACAGATAGGAATAACTAGAGTTCTAAGAAACAGACATTGGAGAAGTCTAATATTGCCCTCATTTTCAAAAAGTAATCATATTATTCAAAAGGTGAGAAATAACAGTTTTCTACTGCTTTTTCCAGCATTTCAAAAGTTCATATGGGTCTTAATATAGCAGCCAGAACTCAAATTATACATGAATCCTGTTATCACAGAGAGAGATTTAAGGTAAAGGAAATTAAAAGTAGAGAGTAAATTTTTTTTTCTGTTATATCTTTTTTTATTGACGTATATTTGATTTACAAAGTTGTGCTAATTTGAGAGTAAATTATTTTAGATTTTACTCTGGAAATAAAGCCAAGGCAATCATCAGTATTTAGAATTTGTAATTACTGAATTAGTGTGGGGATTGTATAATCCACAAGTGAACATACATAGATTATGTTTTATTGGTTTAATGCCTTCTAGAATCTGTGGGTGCTTTTTGTATTACTTTCAACATATAAGTAAATAAATCTGTTTATTCAAAATATTTATTTAGACTGCACATATATAATATATATACCACAAGTTAATGAAATATGTCCTG
>SJYQ01094324.1:571959-622295 GCA_006410935.1 Redunca redunca
GTAGTTCCAGTGCTGAAATCATTTTTGAGAACCACTGGCCTAACGGTTTCATTTTTTGTGTTAAAAGTCTCCAAAACTAAATTGTGTCGTGCAACTAGAATTACCAAGAGAAAGTCACTTTATTGGAGAGCAGAAATTCAATGTTATAATAGTGATCTATGTTAAATTTTGATTTAGAAAAGTACCCATTTTGGAAATCTCAGGCAAAACTGATAAAATTTAAAGGGGTCAGGAAATGAGCACTCGCTATTTAATGTTTAACTATATTGCTGACATTCACACAGTGTTTTGGCAGTCTGAACTATAGATTGCATATTTCAGGAGGGTAGCAGGCCTTATCTGTCTAATTATTCTTCAGTACACTAAGTTATAAATTTTTTTATAAAAATTGCTTAGGTATCAAAGTATATTATATGATTTTTTTTAAATACTAAGGACTTTGAGTACTAACAATCAACAATGAAAACAACTACCAAAAATGTAAGAACTACAGAAAAAAGATAATCATCTTCTTTCTCATAAGTATTAGTCAAGACTAGATAGCCAGGGAGACAAACCTGACTCAGCTGTGAGTGAAGACAGATATAAATGAAAAATAGATTGACGTTGTGATTCAAAGTTCATGTGTGTGTGTAACTCAGAGCTCCACCGAGTCCTCAGATTCAGATTGTCGTCAAGACTTGGTGGGCTTTCCCGGTGGCTCGGCAATAAAGAATCCACCTGCAACGCAGGAGATGCAGCAGAAGACCTGGGTTTGATCCCTGGGTCGGAAAGATTCCCCAGAGAAGGAAATGGCAACCCTCTTGAGTATTCTTGCCTGGAAAATTCCATGGACAGAGTCTGGTGGGCTACAGTATGTGGAGTCGCAAAGAGTCGGACACGACTGAGCATGCACATGCTGAGTGCACATACCTTAAAAACTGTTAACAGACAGTTATTTCATTGTCATGTAGTCAAGAATATATTTTTAAGATGACTTGAAATTCCATAAGTGAGTCTATTTCAACATATTTTAAAATTCAGGTAGTGCATGAGAAAGAATTAAGTTCCTTCCATTCATTTTTTAAAAATATTTATTAGTCAAAGATTGGAGGCTTCCCTAGTAGCTCAGACGGTAAAGCATCCACCTGCAATGCAGGAGACCCCAGATTCAATCCCTGGGTCAGGAAGATCCTCTGGAGAAGAAAATGACAACCCACTCCAGTATTCTTACCTGGAGAATTCTATGGACAGAGGAGCCTGGCGGGCTACAGTCCATGGGGTCACAGAGTCGGACAAGACTGAGCGACTAACACAAAGATTATTCTTAGTTTAATTAGCATTAATTGACTGCTAAATGATTATAGTGATTTTCCTTCTTGAAGAAGTAGGCTACAAAAGACATGTGAATTCAGCATAAAAAATTAGGTGTTGGAGTGACATGTTAAAAGGACATTAATGACCCTGAAGTTAAACCATTATCCTCATGACCACAGGGTTCCGGTCAACTGATCTCACCTGGATAGCCATGTATATACAATGTTAGGATGTTTGGAAAAGTGAGGAAAACTAGGGAAGGAGAGAATCAAAGAAAATAACATGTAAAACCAACATAAAAATACTATAACCCCTGATTTATTGACAAGTAATATTAAATCAAGGTTACCTGCCTTTCCAAAAAGTTGGTAGCTTTTTACAATTTTAAATTAATCTTAGCTGATAATAGCAGTACCAGTTCCTTTGATTTGTTGGTAAATATTATGAATTTGTACTTAGATTCTTCATGTAACTCTTTTCAATACTATTTTAGGGGTCTTCAAGTTCTGCTTACTCCTGTTCTTGCAAATATCCTTGAGGCAGATCAGGAAAAGTGTTGGGGTTTTGACCAGTTTTTTGCAGAAACTAGTGATATACTTCACCGGATGATAGTTCATGTTTTTTCACTACAACAAATGACAGCTCATAAAATTTATATTCATGGCTATAATACGTAAGTACCTCTTTATATTTTTTCCTATATCATGATGTTATATAATAGTTACGTATCTTCACAAATCAGGTGAAGAAATAGAAAAGATGCTTCAGCTTCATCACTGGGTAGAAAGTGTTAGAAAATGTTTGAGTGCTTAGTAAATTACTTTTCACTTATCTTTGAAGTAAAAGGACTAATTTTCTAAAATTTACAAGTAAGCTAACTTGTTCTTAAACTACAAATTTTACAAGACTATTTTCCTTTATGTGCCTTCTTTCAAATTACTTAACCACATAACTGCAATTAGCATTTACTAATAAATGAGCCAGGTTTTGTTAAGAGTATTGTCCTGTCACTTAAAAATATTAAAGCATAAGTCTTAAAGATAGATCATGTAATTATTTGCATATGTGGCCTAAAGCCCTTGAGTGCTGGGGAAAGACCCATTCCTTTTATCTTAAAAAAAAGATCATACCTACGTGATAAAAATCTACCCATGTGATAAAACTACATATAACTAAATCATACACACCTTTACATGTAGAACTAGGGAAATCTGAATAAGATAGGTGGATTATGTCAATGTCAAGGTCCTGATTGTAATAGTGTACTATACTTATGCAAGATGTTACCATTGGGGGGAAACTGAGTAAAGAGTATTTAGTGTCTCTCTATATAATTTCTTTCAATTGCACATGAACCTACAGTGATCTCAAAGTGTTTCTTTTAAATGAAAGTGGAAAGCATTACACCCATTCTATATGCCTTAGTTTCTATTTTAACAAGACTCAGGTAGCAGTTTTGATGCCTCATGAAATTAAAAAAGAGACTTTCACTGGTTATTTATTAAGGAATAAAATCAATTAGATAGAATAAAACTTTAGACATTTTGTCTAATACCTGTATCCAATAAGGGGCCTCCCTGGTGGTTCAGATGGTAAAGAATCTGCCTGCAGTGCAGGAGACCCAGGTTTGATCACTGGTTCAGGAAGATCCCCTGGGGAAGGCAGTGGCTACCCACTCTAGTATTCTTGCCTGGAGAATTTCATAGACAGAGGAGCCTGGCGGGCTATAGTCTCTGAGGTTGCAAAGAGTCAGACACAACTAAGTGACTAACACTAACTAACATTACAATATTATAAACATTGAAAATAATATAAATAGAATGAATAAAATAGTATAACATTAGGTTCAGTTCAGTTCAGTCGCTCAGTCGTGTCTGACTCTTTGCGACATGAACCAGAGCACACCAGGCCTCCCTGTCCATGACCAACTCCCAGAGTTTACCCAATCTCATGTCCATTGAGTCGGTGATGCCATCCAACCATCTCATCCTCTATCGTCCCCTTCTCCTCCTGCCTTCAATCTTTCCCAGCATCAGGGTCTTTTCAAATGAGTCAGCTGTTCGCATCAGGTGGCCAGAGTATTGGAGTTTCAGCTTCAGCATCAGTCCTTCCAATGAACACTCAGGACTGATCTCCTTTAGGATGGACTGGTTGGATCTCCTCGCAGTCCAAGGGGCTCTCAAGAGTCTTCTCCAACACCACAGTTCAAAAGCATCAATTCTTTGGTGCTCAGCTTTCTTCACAATCCAACTCTCACATCCATACATGACTACTGGAAAAACCATAGCCTTGACTAGATGGACTTTTGTTGGCAAAGTAATGTCTCTGCTTTTTAATATCCTGTCTAAAATATATTAATCATCATCTATATTTTGGTGTTTAATAGCCTGAATAGAAATGTAACATAGTTAGGTGTTGGCCACTATTTCATTGTAAATATATGTGTACATAGAAAGCCCACCTGAGCCCAAGCCAAAAATCACAGCAGAGGCTTTTTGGCAGAGAAAAATCACAACACTGCTGCTGGAATGTTGGTTTGTTTCTTTTTCATGGATCTCTTTAGGGAGAATCTACCTTTTCCCCCAAAACATCATTTTGAAAATACCTGACTTTATTAGCTTATTTAACACATATTATATACTCATGTTGTAAGTGATGTTCTCAGTTCCTTATATATTTAAGTCATTTAGTCCTCACAACAGTTCTGTGAGGTGAGGACTATTATTCCCATTCTGTAGATAAAGAAACACAGCACAGAGAAGTTAAGTAGTTTAAGGTAGTAAGTAAGTGGTAAGCAAACAAACTGAAATTTGAACCTAGCTGTTCTGACTCCAGTCAGTGACCTCAAACTGTCTTCTGTATTGGCTCCCGTTTATGAAATATTAAGACTCCAGTGAACTGCACATATCTAACATAGGCAGAGTACATCATGAGAAATGCTGGACTGGAAGAAACACAAGCTAGAATCAAGATTGCTGGGAGAAATATCAATAACTTCAGATATGCAGATGACACCACCCTTATGGCAGAAAGTGAAGAGGAACTAAAAAGCCTCTTGATGAAAGAGGAGAGTGAAAAAGTTGGCTTAAAGCTCAACATTCAGAAAACAAAGATCATGGCATCCAGTCCCATCACTTCATGGGAAATAGATGGGGAAACAGTGGAAACAGTTTCAGACTTTATTTTTGGGGGCCTCCAAAGTCACTGCAGATGGTGACTGCAGCCATGAAATTAAAAGATGCTTACTCCTTGGAAGAAAAGTTGTGACCAACCTAGATAGCATATTCAAAAGTAGAGACATTACTT
This sequence comes from Redunca redunca, assembly GCA_006410935.1. Classification (NCBI taxonomy): domain Eukaryota; kingdom Metazoa; phylum Chordata; class Mammalia; order Artiodactyla; family Bovidae; genus Redunca; species Redunca redunca. The sequence goes on from SJYQ01094324.1 coordinate 576,562, forward strand.
TGCCGACTAAGGTCCCTCTTGTCAAGGCTCTGGTTTTTCCAGTGGTCATGTGTGGATGTGAGAGTTGGACTGTGAAGAAGGCCGAGCGCCGAAGAATTGATGCTTTTGAACTGTGGTGTTGGAGAAGACTCTTGAGAGTCCCTTGGACTGCAAGGAGATTCAACCAGTCCATTCCGATGTAGACCAGCCCTGGGATTTCTTTGGAGGGAATGATGCTGAAGCTGAAACTCCTGTACTTTGGCCACCTCATGCGAAGAGTTGACTCATTGGAAAAGACCCTGATGCTGGGAGGGATTGGGGGCAGGAGGAGAAGGGGACGACAGAGGATGAGGTGGCTGCATGGCATCACTGACTCAATGGACGTGAGTTTGAGTGAACTCTGGGAGATGGTGATAGACAGGGAGGCCTGGCGTGCTGCGATTCATGGGGTCGCAGAGTCGGACACGACTGAGCAACTGAACTGAACTGAATATAGGTGTCCAGACATAAAAATGTCTTGGAATTGACTGCCATATCAACAGACTATGTGAAATTTTCAGTTTAGTAGACTTTATAGTGTCCAGATCAACAAAGCAACATTTCTGTGGACTGGTCATGATCTAAAGTTTTACTGAGAAATGGATATCGTGGCCCTGGTTTTAAAAAAAGTTTTACTTCTCATTTTATCCCAATTATGTTGTCCTTTTCGATTTTTCTCACACAGTGCTACTGTATTTCATGAACTGGTGTATAAACAAACCAAAATTATTTCTTCAAATCAAGAGCTTATATATGAAGGACGACGTTTAGTTCTAGAGCCTGGAAGGCTGGCACAGCATTTCCCTAAAACTTCTGAGGAAAACCCTATCTTTGTAGTAAGCCGGGAGCCTCTGAGCACCATAGGATTGATATATGAAAAAAGTAAGTTGGGATTTTTCTTGCTGTTCTTGCTAGCCATTAGAAAACAACAACAAACTGGGAATTCCCAGCTCCACACTCTCACTGCTGAGGGCCTGGGTTCTGTCTCTGGTTGGGGAAATAAGATCCCATAAGACACACAGCGCAGCCAAAGGGAAAAAACCATAAACATGATTGTCCTCTTCATAAAGTTGATTAATGATGACATTAATGTGGAACTTTTATAAATATTAAAATTTGTAAGTTAATCGAATGAGTAGTAGTAAAATTTAAAATCCTCATAGGTAATAAGATTTGACAGTAAATATTTTGTTTATAAAATGGTAAAATACTTTGTCATACATATTTTACTGTAGCTCTCTGCTTTTAGTATTTTACTAACCCTCAGAATGACCTTTTGTATCATAAATTTCGACACATGTTTATTGTTTCCAGGGTGAACAGGACCCTTTGCCAGGCTTTGGAATCTAAGAATAATTAGATCTGTATTTTGGAATCTTTTAAATTATTAATTCTGATGGTGAAAAAAAATTACCTGGATTTTTACATTTCTATTTAAATCTTTGGGATTTGATTTAGATTTAAAGAAAAGCATTGAACTTGTTATGTTGGAATATATTTAAGAAAAAGAGGTGAAACTCCTTAGAAGTAGTGCAGGTAGTAATTTGTTAAAGAATGAGCATTTTTTTTTTAAACCAGAGAAAGAACATTAAAGAGTTTTATCACTAATGTTTAATTTAAAGGTAATTTAGAGGTTAATGTTTAATTTGGAGGTTGATGTATAAAGGATAAAATAATGCATTTTTTATTTCTGATTTTAACTATTTTATTTCATATTTCAGTTTCCCTCCCTAAAGTACATCCACGTTATGATTTAGATGGGGATGCCAGCATGGCTAAGGTTAGTATTTAATTAAATTACTATTTAAACATCTGAATTAAAATTATCAATAATGGAAGCAATAAAAAGTGTATCTTTATATACACCTGTATAGCTTAGGAAATTATTCATTTAGGTTGTTATCCATTACAAATTGTCTCATGTTCTCTCTTCATTATATCTTTTCTTGAACTCATAAGAAAATGTTTTCCATTGAGACAATGCATGTTTACCATTATTACATTAAGGATGAAATGTTTATTGCTATTATATCTGTCCTTAGCTTTTAGGAACTAGTAGCTTTATCCTGTTTTTAATGATAAAAATAGGAATGTTTGAAAATTTTTATGTGAAAGTTTTTCTTACCCTGTACCACAATTTAGCACCAAATATTGACCCTTTGTATTTCTTCATTAGGCAATGACAGGAGTTGTGTGTTACGCCTGTAGAATTGCCAGTACCTTGCTGCTTTATCAGGAATTAATGCGAAAGGGAATACGATGGTTGATGTAAGTAATGGATTGAAATTTGAAAATTGATCTTCACATAGGCCTCACTAAATAACTGATCATCTCTTCATGAGTACTTTACCTCTTGAGACTAGGTAGGGTCACATACATGATTTCTACTGTAGTACATTTGTTTCACATTTAGTTTACAAAATATTCAGCTTTTTTTTTCTTTAATTTTATTCCTACAAAATATAAGACAGGACAGATAGTATCTGAATTTTAAAATTTTTAAAAATTAAATTTTAAATTTTAAAACAAATCAGGAGAAAATGGGACTTCCCCATTGGTTCAGTAGTCAGGACTCCTGCTCTCACTGCCATGGTCCCATGACCCTAAGGAGTGTGTTGTGGATGAGCATATACGTCCTCACAGAAGTGGAGAGTGCATGGTCTCTTAAAAATCATGCCTCTAGTTCTATACAACGTCATTTGAAGCTTTTGGATTTTATAGACACATGATGAAGGACTCGTGGAGCTCCTGGGCTTTCATGCCTGTGACAGTGTATGTATACCCACCTCACACCTGTCCCTCCCCTCTCACAAAAACATACATGAAGCGTTTCATCATTCTTGTTCTGCTGTTTTTTCTAAGAAGAAAAAAGTGTAAGACTCTTTTTTTTTCCTGTCGCCTGTATGTTAAACCTGTCATTTATGCTTCTAATATTTTTTACGTGTTCACATACCCAATTTGTAAACCTATGCTTTTCTGTTTTCATTAAGAAGCCTGCTTATTTTTACTAAATGGTTTCTGGAAAAATCTAAATGTTGACTTCATTCAGTATCATAGCATTGTTACTAACAGCTCTTGTTTTCTCTTGCTCTTTTCTGTCCAAGTCACAGCTCTATGAACCTTTTATTTCTTTACTTATTAGTTTTTAGTTCAATAAGTCATAAGAAAATAGTTTTTCATGTAGACCACTGTTGGCAAATTTTTTCAGATAGTAAATATTTTAGACTTCGTGGGCCACAAGTTTTCTTTGTTTTTACAAACTTTAAAAATGTAGATACTCTTTTTAGCAGAAACAGGCATCGGGCCTTAGTTTGCTGACTTGATATAGATCAGAAGCTCTTCAGTTATATACTATCTCATTATGTGTTAATTGATTTAAAGTATAAATCAGACAGTAGTCTACTAAGAAGAGTAAAAATTAATTCTGGTGGTATAAAATGTAATGCTTGCTGTTCAGCTTATTTGTGTGGTTGAAGGTTAATTTTTATTCCTGAATGTAATTTTAATGCCTTAGATTTCCAAATTATTGACCTGGTAATGGTTTGTACCCTGAATAAGTGTTACAGAGATGCTTTCAGTAATAAAAAGGTAATTGGCTTTCATAATATATCAAGACTATGAAGAAGTTTGTCTGAACAGAAGGTAGTACAGCAGTGTAATTAGTGAAAGACAACAGCAAATAAATAATTCCCTAGATAAACTAATAGGAATATTATTATTTTTTAGAGAATTGGTTAAAGATGACTATAATGAAACTGTTCACAAAAAGACAGAAGTTGTGATCACGTTGGATTTCTGCATCAGAAACATTGAAAAAACTGTGAAAGTGTGAGTAGATTGCCGTCTTACTGATAATGGTTAAAATGTTAACTATTATTCCATTTCTGTTTAATTTTTTTAGTTATTGTTAACATAATATAGCATGCCATGCAAGTCTTTCTGTTAAGGGACAACCTTAGATTAAGTCACTTCCTCACAAGGGCAGAAATATCCAGTTGTCTCAGTAAGAAATGAATACCATCTCTTTGGTAGCATTTTCTCCTTCCCTTTGAAAAGGAAAAGGAATCTGAAATAGAAACATTTCATTTTTTTACCTTGCTAAGCAGACACCTCTGCATAGGAAATATAAAACCTGTAATCAAAGGAAGTAGGAAGTTATTCTAAAACTGTATTTTGAAAGTATTTTTAGAATTTTGGGATTATTCTTCAGTTTATTCTTCACTTCAGTCCCTCAGTCATGTTCAACTCTGCAACCCCATAGACTGCAGCATGCCAGGCCTCCTTGTCCATCACCAACTCTCAGAGCTTGCTCAAACTCATGTCCATCGAGGCAGTGATGCCATCCAACCATCTCATCCTCTGTTGTCCCCTTCTTCTCCTGCCTTCAGTCTTTCCCATTTTCAGGGTCTTTACCAATGAGTCAATTCTTTGCATCAGGTGGCCAAAGTATTGGAGCTTCAGCATCAGTCCCTCCAATGCATATTCAGGGCTGATTTCCTTTAGAATTGATCAATTTGATCCCCTTGCAGTCCAAGGGACTCTCAAGAGTCTTCTCCAACACCACAATTCAAAAGCATATTCTTCAGTGCTATATTAATAAGTTTATTCTTACTTGTATTAGTATTTATTTGACTCTTACTTATTATTCTTTGGTTTACTCTTACTTACTGTTACTTAGTTTACTCTTACTTACTATTGTTTAGTTTACTCTTACTTATTCCTAAGAATGCCTTTTGAAACACAGTGATATTTTAAACTGCCCTGTTACTAGGCTATACTACTTGTACTGCATAGGAAAAATAATAACTGAACCTGTATATACTGCTGACCTCCATTAAATCAGAAATCTAGTATTTTGACGATTATCCTGGCGTAAGACTGAAGTAAAGTTGTCTTTTATAGTTTATCTCTTAATCTGCACATTTAGAAATACAAGTATATAAAATTTCATTTTTACAGAGACATCAAGTTTTCTTGTAATTGTTTATTGTAGGCTTTGCATTCAATATTCTGTTCTTAAATCATTATGATAATAGGTCAAATATAATTTATGAAACATCTTTTAAAATCTATGCTCATTTTATTTTTCTGTACTTGTTTTTGTACAGATATGAAAAGTTGATGAAGATCAACCTAGAAGCAGCAGAGTTAGGTGAAATTTCAGACATACACACCAAGCTGTTGAGAGTAAGTGTTTACAAAATTATGACAACTGTGTGTTCATAGTCTATTCCTTGGTGACAAGATCAGAAATGAACTTTCCTAGAGAGATGATCTCAGGAGATCCTAAAGATCTCAGGAGAAATAGGAGCCTTTTCCCACTGTAGAAGACTATTTATAATTATTTAAATACCCTTTACTGCCATGAAGTTCTTCATGACATTTCCAAATGCCTTTTTTGCGTTAAGCCCATTTCTCTCTCTCTTCTCTTCTCTCCCTCTCTGACTTTAGAATTCACAGTGCTCTTGTGTTGCTTTTGTGGAAATTAAAGCAAGTTCATAAATGTAATTTGACATGCAGAATGTATAAACTTGTTTAGAAATAGATGCAAGTTAGGAAAATACCCAATCTTTTCTAAAATAAAAAGTAAGGAAAGATAGATTTGAGTTTTTCAAGGCAGTGATTTGTTTCTATAACTAAAAAAGAAATTAGGACAAAATCTCTGCTGAAAAATGCAATAGCATTTCAGGTAATCTCTGGATCTCTTATTAAAATATGTGGTAGAAGAGCATGAAATTATATATTGAGAACTGACTCCTAATCCCAGATATGTCCCTGTTTACCCAATGATTCCTGCCTGGCTACTTAAGCAAGGCCTTCAATTCTTTGCATTCTCGCTTTTTTCTTCTTTAAAATGGGTAGTCTCTTACTCTGCTTACCACACAGGTTATTGTACCAATTAAATGAGATAAATAAAAATGCTATATATACTCCTACAAGCTTTTAGTATTTTAAGTATTCTTTCATGAAATGGATGTTAAAAGTTTTAGAACTTGCTATTATACTCCTTTTCTCTTTCCAAGCTTAGGCTGATTTTTAGTTATTTTCCTCAGTTTTAGATCTGAAATAGTGGTTTTCCAAATATGAGCCATGAACAACTAGTAGTTGTAAAGTTTAATGCTTTGCAACCAGCAATGTTTTAAAAATGAAATGAAATAGAAAATGTCAGAATGAAAAAAAAAAAAAAAAAAGAAAATGTCAGAATGCATCACATATAAGGATATTACTAGTCCATGAAACTTTCTGTTCAGTTTTACTGTTTACACTTTAATGATACTGGGTTAAACCAAAGTAAACTTCTTTCTATAGGTTATGATCAAAAATTTTGAAAAATGTTTCTATAGAATAGACATGGAAAGTCAGAGAAACAGGAAATAGTTTTCCCCAGTATTTGTCCATATTAAAATATAGGCAGTCATATTGTTGTAAATGTTTTCTATTATTTTTTCTGCTTTTGTTTTAGAACTTGACTTACCAGCTCATAGACCTCATGGCACTTTCAAGTGCCAGTGTCATTTCAGCACTTTGAATTGAAATTGTATGTTTTCTTTCATGGAGCCCAAAATGTTTCTCATTTTTATGACATTTTTGTGAGGATTTAGATTTCGTAGGAGAATCAAAGCATGGATGGTTAAAATATTCATGGAGTCTTTCAAAGTCAGGACTTTAACTTCAGGCCATTTATTTTTCACCAGATTTCAGTGTTTTTCCTCATACATGTGGAGTTGTTGTGGCTCCTTTCCTCAAAAATGTTTCCCACCATAAAAATAAGATATATAAGTTAGAAAAGGTTATGTATATACATACCAATCAAAAATGATTATTAAAAGTTCTATTCAGTGTCCTGCAGCGGTGATTCTCAGAGTAATTCTTGAAACAGCAGCCTCACCTCACATGAGAACTTGTTAGAAATGCACATTTTGGGGCCCCACCTGTTGAATCAGAAACTGATGGTAGGGCCCAGCAATCAGTGTTGCAAGCTCTCCAAAGGATTCTGATGCTGCTAAAATTTTGCCATTGCCAATCACTGTTTGGTTGTCTTTTTATATATATTATTAAATGATTTTTTTCCCTATGTATATACAGTTTTTTTTGTTGTTTTGTTTGACATTATAGTAAACGCATTTTCCAGGTTTTTTTGGTTGGTAATACTACTTTTTATTGTTTTTGACTGTACTTCAGCATGTGGGATCTTAGTTCCCCAACCAGGGATTAGACCCACACAAACTGCATTGGAAGCGCAAAGTCTTAACCACTGGATGGCCTGGAAGTCCCACTACTTTTTAAATAGACATTTAATAATATTACAGCCAATTGATTTATTATTAGTTTTATTTATTACCCCCTAATGTTGGTCCCTCAGGTTGCTTGCTGTTTCACACACTTTTGTGCTGTAAAAAAATCACTTTGTCCATAAACTATTTTCCATATTTTAGAACTATAAGGTAACACATTCTTAACATTAGTGTTAAGAAAGATATAAAGCATGAAAAGCAAGATATGTATTTGGCTATATAAGAATTTAAAATCTTTTTTTTTTCATTGGTCCGCTCCACATGGCTTGTGGGATCTTAGTTCCCTGACTAGGGATTGAACCCTGGCCACTGGCAGTGAAAGCATGGAGTCCTAGTTACTGGACTGCCACAGAATTCTCAAGATACCTGTATGTTAAATGAAAAAAAAATGTTAAAAAACAAATAGATTGAGAAAATGAGATAAAGCGGTTTTTTCTTTTTTTTTTTTAATCAACACAGCTCATGCAAATGCATAAAGTGAAGTTACTCAGTTATGTCTGACTGTTTGTGAACCTATGGACTATAGCCTACCAGGTTCCTCTATCCATGGGATTTTCCAGGCAAGAATACTGGAATGGGTTGCCATTTCCTTCTCCAAGAGATTTTCCCGACCCAGGGATTGAACCTGGGTCTGCCACATTGCAGGCAGACTCTTCACTGACTGAACCACCAGGGAATTTTTTCCCTAACAAATGCATAAGGAAAACATTAAATCTGCAGTAAATAGACATCGAACATTTAGAAATGATTTTAAAATGAGTAGATCTAAGTGAAACTCTTGGGGTAAAAAGTTCAACCCTGATAATAATAGAAAATTGCCTATTAGGACAACAGTAAGATACCATTTTGTCTTTCAGATTAACAAGGTTTTAAAAATTATCCCTTCTCTCCAACCTTACCTCAGTCTTTTCCTGTCTCTCTTCACTCTGTGTCCATTTATTTCTCTGCCCATTTAAACAAATGAGCACACACATAACTCTGGGCCAGGCCTGTTTCAAGCAGCAGAATAGCCACGATGACTTGAGATCCCTGCACTCCTCGAGTTATGCGTGTTTGCAAAATATTCAGTTCTAACTCCCTGTCCCGAACTGGCTTAAGGCTTTATCTCCTTTTCCTTGCTGTGAGTGATGTTATGGGCTGGATTGTACCCTCTAAAATGATATACTGGGAATTCTCTGGCAGTTCAGTGGTTAGGACTCCATGCTTTCACTGCCGAGAGTTATGGGTTCAATCCCTGGTGCAGTAACTAAGATCCCACAAAGCATACAGCACAGTAAGCAAGCAGGCAAATAAGGAAGACTGTATAATACCAGTGCTAACAGAGTAGAGTGAAAGGGCACATGTGTTGCTAGTAGCTGCCTAAACCATCACTTAAAACTTTATTTGAAAAACAGTAATATGTATCAGGACATTTAAAATATTCAAATGCATTTATCCTCTAAGTCTAACCATCTTTTCTTTGTAAGTTATACAGATACTCAGATCTTTGGTAGATAAGTGTTAAATTTATAAGCTTAAAATGAACAGGGTCTTAGATGAGGTTTCTTTGCATTTTTTGTTTTTATGAGGACTTCCTTTTTTTAATCTCTAAACAAAGAGAGCACAGTTTTGCATACCTACATTTATACTTGGGGTTATGCTAATAGTTCTCCCGTTTGATTTTCATGAGATAGAGTACTAACCATACTTTGTAACTAAAGAGGCAGAAGCTTAATTGAATGATTACAGGTATTTTGTATGTTTTTTAAAAAGAATATTTGATATAAGCAGTGTTTATAAAATGTATTCATACTCATGTTTTATTATCATATTGTCATATGACAATTGTCAGTATCATATTGAATATAACCTAACAAACTGTCCTTGCATTTAAAGGTAAAAATAATTATTCTGACTTTGAAGTAATCTACAAAAGAAATACTGTTCAGCTCCATTGGCATTGTGATTTTCATACCTGATTTTTGGTAATCTGGATCTAAACACTTTGGTTTTATTTAGCTTTCCAGTTCTCAGGGAACAATAGAAACCAGTCTCCAGGATATTGAAAGCAAATTGTCTCCAGGTGGATTACTTGCCGATACATGGACCCATCAAGAAGGCACTCATCCCAAAGATAGACAGTAGGTTATAAGTGCATTGGTAGTTTCTGCTCTTATTATTAAATGTCCTTTTTCACATCGACTCAATTAATTTATTTGGATTTTTCTTCCTAAAACAGTGTAGAAAAACTGCAAGTCTTGTTAAATTGCATCACAGAGATTTACTATCAGTTCAAAAAAGACAAAGCAGAACGTAGTAAGTAAAATTTCCCATTTGTTAATCTGATGAGTCAGTCCTACTGGTTGTAATTCAGTTGAATTATTTGCTATATTTAATAAAGATGTCTACATAAGTGATTTATTTCAGAGACTTGATTTCTGTAAGGAAAGAGGTTGAATGTATTAAAATTTCAACCTTTTGAGTATTTCAAATCAGGGATCATGGTCTCTAAAACCTCTAGTGGCCATGCACGTAGAAGAAGGGAATGAGATTCGCCCATGGAGACTGAGGGGAAGTAGAGAGGAGCCCCTCCCCGAACCTGCCCCCATCAGAAGGGGAGAGCCAGTACTCAGATTCACCTAATTGCTTTTCCAGTCTTCCTAGATCTCAAGAGAAGCTAGAAATAGACTTTACTAGAAATATCCTGATTTTTAAATGTTGACTTTTTTGTTTAATGTTAGCAACATATAGACCAAACAAAAGAATTTGTGGGTTATATCTACCCATGAGTCACAAATTTGTAACATCTGCTTTAAACTCTTAAGCTTTTTGAAGTAATAATCTCAGAAAACAATTGCATGTGATTTTATGATTCTACATTTATAAAAGTAATATATATTTTTATTTTTAGGACTAGCTTATAATGAAGAACAAATCCACAAATTTGATAAGTAAGTGTCCAGATTATGGTTTTTTAATTAGATTTATTTATTTTAGTTGATGATTGCTTTATAATATTGGTTTGATTTCTGCCATACATCAGCATAAATTAGCCATAGGTGTACATATGTCTCCTCCCTCTTAAACCTCCCTCCCACCTCCCACCTCCCACCGTTTGCCACCCTTCTAGGTTGTGACAGAGCCCCAGTTTGAGTTCCCTGAATCATAGCAAATTTCCATTGGCTGTCTGTTTTATGTGTTAGTGCATATGCTTCCATGCTACTTTCTCCATTCATCTCACCCTCTCCTTCCTCTCAGATTATGTTTAATAATTTTTTTTGGTTATATTGTTGATGAGATCCTTCTTAAAGCTGTGATTAATCACAATAAAAAAATACATCTTGATATTGGCTTTATATAGAACTGTTACTGAATGTGCACATATTTGAGGCCTACTCACCTGGCTCCCTGGTTCAGAGGTTACAGAGATAGGAGAATAAGGGGAACAGTCTTTTTCTGCCTCCTGTGCTCTGATTACAGAAGGACAGATAATAGAGAACATAGGTGAGGGCACACTTAACCACCTCTTTAACCTCATTCAGCAAATAGATTTTGACCATTCTCCACTATGAACCTTCTTTTTCTTCTCTTGCTGCTGTAATGTCTGTCTTAGAAACCTTAGGCGCTTTCTACTGTAAATATCCTGAACCCACAACAGTCATTATGGGAAATAAATTTCATATATTTTAAGACTTTAATATTGGAAATAGAGACAGTGACATTGCTTTAAGCCTCTGATCATTTCTAAATTACAGGCAAAAACTGTATTATCATGCAACAAAAGCTATGACCCACTTTACGGATGAATGTGTTAAAAAGTATGAGGCTTTCTTGGATAAGTCAGAAGAATGGATGAGGTAAGTACACTTTTGCGGGGGCGATTAGTGGTTGGCTGCACAATATACAATCTAATCTATATTACACATTTTAAGTAAGGGTAATATTTCCTTAGACTGCTTATTAATCGATTCTTTTTGGTTTTCAGAAAGATGCTTCACCTTAGGAAACAGTTATTATCCCTAACTAATCAGTGTTTTGATATTGAAGAAGAAGTATCGAAGTATCAAGACTATACTAATGAGGTATCGCTTCAAAATTATCTAGAAAAAAAGCCTTTTTCCTGTTAGGAAAAATTAAAATTCTTGTCAGTTTATATCTGATGATGATTAAAAAGAGAGAAATAGGATATAATATGCCTGTATTCAGCTCCACTCGCTCATTTGTGATATGTGTTTTTTTAATATACCTAGTATAACATTTAGCATTTAAATCATCCTTAAGGATATTTATTTATTTAGTCTTCCCTGGTGGCTCAGACAGTAAAGAATCTGCCTGCAACGCAGGAGCCCCGGGTTCTGTCCCTCAGTCAGGAGGATCCCCTGGAGAAGGGCGTGGGCACCCCGCTCCAGTATTCTTGCCTGGAGACCCCCATGGACAGAGGAGCTGGCAGTACAGTCCACGGGGTGGCAGAGAGTTGGACACGACTGAGCAGCTGGCGCGCCCGTTTGTGTGTGTGCCTGTGTCCGTCTCGGTTGTCGCAGGGGATCTTCTGTTGTGGTGAACGCACTCTCTGGTCCTGGCACTCGGGCTCTGCAGCTGTGGTGCAGACCTAGAGTGCGTGGGCTCAGTAGTCGCGGTTGCTCCACAGCAGGTGGGATTATTAGTTCCCCAACCAGAAATCAAACCCAGGGCCCCTGCACTGTGGGTTGTTAACCAGGGGACCACCAGGGAAGTCCATGTCATACATATTTTGAGCCAAGTTTTAAGAACCTAGATGTTTTCAATTATAAAACATCTAATAGATCATTTTTTATCATCTAAAAAGTTTTTTTTTAAGAGTTTTAGTTTAAGTATTATTGATAGTTTTGAAAATACAGCATAAAGCTATAACGGGCTTATTAAAACCTGTAACATTTGTTCCAAGATCTGTAGTAAGTATTCTGTTCTGTGATTGATGTGGTTTTTTTGTTTTTGATGTTTTAGTTACAAGAAACTTTGCCACAGAAAATGTTCGCAGCCTCCAGTGGAATCAAACATACCATGACCCCAATTTATCCATGTTCTAACACATTAGTAGAAATGACTCTTGGGTAAGAAATTTATTATTTGGTAACTATAATGTTTCTATTTGTTTTTATTTTGTTTTACTTGCTCTTTTATTTTGAAATGTTTTATATTTGTTATAAATACATTTACTAATGTTATTTAACGGCTTAGATCAATCTAGAGAACTAAACATACTATAAATATAATCGTGGAACATTTGCTTATTTTTTTAAGCAGAGATACTTTTATCTTTATTTTGAATATAGTATGAAGAAATTAAAGGAAGAAATGGAAGGGGTAGTTAAAGAACTTGCTGAAAATAATCATATTTTAGAAAGGTGAGTAATTAAAAAATCATTCTGCCTGGTGATTATGCAATTGAGTGTATACATATATATCTATACTTGTATCTGTCTTCCTGTATCAATAGGTTAAGCAGTGAGAAAGGTGTATTAAGTCAGAACCCTTAGGTTTTGTGAATTTCATGATGCGTTTTAATGTTTGGGGTTGTTTGGATAAAGAAAAGATAATTGTGATTGATTTCATTTTATAGAAGCACTGGTTAATATTAGATTGGTACAAATGTAATTGCAGTTTTGGGTCATGCATGTTAAATCATTATAACGAGGCTCAAACACATCTTTATTAGTCAAAATGCTGCTGCTGCTAAGTCGCTTCAGTCGTGTCCGACTCTGTGCGACCCCATAGACGGCAGCCCACCAGGCTCCCCCATCCCTGGGATTCTCCAGGCAAGAACACTGGAGTGGGTTGCCATTTCCTTCTCTAAAGCATGAAAGTGAAAAGTGAAAGTGAAGTCGCTCAGTCATGTTCGACTCTTAGTGGCTCCATGGACTGCAGCCTACCAGGCTCCTCCACCCATGGGATTTTCCAGGCAAGAGTACTGGAGTGGGTTGCCATTGCCTTCTCTGTATTAGTTAAAATGCTGCTGCTACTGCTAAGTCACTTCAGTCATGTCCGACTCTGTGCGACCCCATAGATGGCAGCCCACCAGGCTCCCACATCCCTGGGATTCTCCAGGCAAGAACACTGGAGTGGGTTGCCATTTCCTTCTCCAATGCATGAAAGTGAAAAGTGAAAGTGAAGTTGCTCAGTCATATCTGACCCTCAGCTACCCCATGGACTGCAGCCTTCCAGGCTCCTCTGTCCATGGGATTTTCCACGCAAGATAGGCACCATTAAAATCAACAAATACTTACCAGTGAGAGATGAGTGTGTTTATTCCTATAGCGTAAAAATCCATGCTTCGGGATTTGACTAACTCTTGGAAAGAATTTTCTGCTTCCTACTGGAAGCATTTTCCCTGCAAAAAGTTGTCCAAATGCTTAAAGAAGTGGTAGTCAGTTGGCAAGAGGTCAGGTGAATATGGCAGATGAGGCAAAACTTCAGAGCCCAATTTGTTCAGCTTTCAAATGTTGGTTGTGTGACATGCTGTTGGGCATGGTCGTGGAGAAGAATTGGGCCCTTTCTGTTAGCCAGTGCTGGCTGCAGGTGTTGCAGTTTCCAGTGCATCCCATCGATTTGCTGAACATATCTCTCAGATGTAATGGCTTCGCCAGGATTCAGAAAGCTGCAGTGGATCAGGTGGGCAGCAGACCACCAGACAGTGACCATGACTTTTTTTGGATGTAAGTTTGGCTTTTGGAAGTGCTTTGGAGCTTCTTCTCGGTCCAAACACAGACCTGGTCATCGCTGGTTGTTTATATAAAATCCATTTTTCGTCCCACATCACAACCAATTGAGAAATGGTTTGTTGCTGCATAGATTAAGAGAAGATGACACTTCAAAATGACAATTTTTTTGGATTTGTGGTCAGCTCATGAGTCACCTGCCTGCCAGTGCAGGAGACTTAAGAAGTGTGTTCGATCCCCCTGGGTTAGGAAGATCACCTAGAAGAGGGCATGGCAACCCACTCTAGTATTCTTGCTTGGAGAATCCCAAGGCCAGAGGAACCTGGTGGGCTCTGGTCCATGGAGTCTCAAAGAGTCAGACACAACTGAAGTGACTGAGTACACGTGTCGTGAGGCACCAACTTCTCGAGTTTTCTCACCTTCCCGGCTTGCTTCAGGTGCCAAATGACCATAGAACGGTTGACACTGAGTTCTTTGGCAACTTCTTGTGTATTTGTAAGAGGATCGGCTTTGATAATCCTCTCAATTGGTCATTGTCAACTTCCCATGCCCGACCACCACGCTTCTCATTTTCAAGGCTCTCATCTCCTTTCAAAACTTCTTGAACCACCACTGCACTGTACATTCATTAGCAGTTCCTGGGCCAGATGTATTGTTTATGTTGCAAGTTGTCTGCTCTGCTCTATGACCCATTTTGAACTCAGATAAAATCACTCAAATTTGCCTTTTGTCTAACATCATTTCCATAGTCTAAAATAAATATAAAATAAACAGCAAGTAATAAGTCATTAGCAAAAACACGTAAAGTGAGACATGCACATTAATATGATGTCTGACAACATCACCACATTTATTTAAGAATGTATTCCAGTATCAAATGGCAAATTTCAACTGTGTAAAACCACAATTTTGCAGCTACCTAGTAGAATTCTTTGAATCAGTCTGTGAAAACAAAAATCTTTTGCATATTATTTTTCCAAACATTTTCTCATTAGAATCATCATTTTCCATTCTGAAATCAGAGTTGCTTAGGAGATGGCAGCACTCTAATAATGTAACTCACAGAACCCTCTGCACACCTCCTTGTACATGAGCATCATCTGTTCATAGAGTTCTTTGAGGAGCTGAGTGTCTGCTTATCTCCAGAATCCTAATAAATCAAGGGGAAAAAGTTGGAAACATATAGAGCCAATAAAGCCACTTTATTGGCTATTTTTCTCAGATTCCTTTCTGTGTTTCTCAGAGAAGTGAAGTCATATTTGGCTCATGAAGGAAAAGCCTTCTTTTTCCAGCCCTTAGGTTCTTCTCCACAGGTTGTCCACCAAGATGTTAATGCAAGGACATCATGTTTATGTGGTGTTTTGTACACTTGAGCACTTTCATGCTGTTGGGCCTCACTAAGCATGCATTCCAGGGTCTAGCAGATAGTCTTTGTCATTGTTCCGCAGATGCTGACGTTCATACCTGAGAAGGTGAACTGGAGCTGGAACCCAGCCTCCTATCTCCTCACATCATCTTCCCCCTACTAACCCTGTTCTCTCACATAAAAGACCACACAGCTTCCTAAGGCTTGAAAAGATTAAATGTCAGGAAATCACATGATATTCAAGCCACATCCAGAAAGTTATCAGGCACTTCTGTAGTATCGTCAGCCTTCTTAATGAATTTAATGAATTGGTAAATCAACTTTTAGCCGTATGTAATTGTGAAAATTGAAATGAAAGTCTTCATCTACTGCCTCATACTCCTCCACCCCCATAGAAGTAATCAGTATTAATAGTTTGTTGTGCATGTGCATTTTATAAGAATGGAATCATTGTGTTCACACTGGTTTAGTCTTTTTTCACTTAAGGCTCTATATCAAGAGCACTTTTTCATATCCATACCTATAGTTTTAGTTTTCTCATTTTCAGCAGCTGCCTGGTATTCTAGCGTATTTATCTACCATATCTATTTAGTGCATCCCTATTTATTGGGCATTTAAATTGTTTCTAATTTTTCACAGTTACAAACCATGCTTCAGTGAACATACATGCTCATATATCTCTTCATGTGCTTGTGTAAGAATTTTTGAAGGGTTGATTTCTTGACATTTCTAGATACAGAATTGTTGGGTCTAAGGTTATGCACATTTAAATTTTGATAAGCTTTGTTAGTTTGTTCTCTGAAAGACTTGCTTGTTATCCCATTGAATGTTACCACTTTTTCAAGTGCCAATTTATTTAGTAGAAGCTGGTATCTTATTTTAGTTTGCATTTCTTCAGTTAATAGTGATATCAAACATCTTTTTATATGTTTCTTCTTTTTTTTTTCTGTGAATTGCCTGTTAGGTTTTAAAGTCTTTTCCTATTGGTTTATAGCATCTACATAGTAATTACTCTTTATAACTTCATAAATTTATTCAAACTAGTTTCTTCACAACTTTAGCTAAATTCTAAATTTATCCTGAAAGGCTAAGTATTAGCAAGTAGAAAAGATTATTAAAATTTTTTAACGAAGTTTTATTGATATGTTGAATCACCTCTGTTTTGTGAAAGAAAATCCCCACTTCCCACAGCATGTCCAATTAGTCATGTTTTATTTGCTGGCTTGACAATTCATGGGTAACCAGACATGGCAGAATCATAACTTAAATGTTTGAGTGACCACTTAAGGATTTGTGCCAGAACAAGTAATAGAAACCAAGTCTTGTGCACTGTCTCCACATAGATATCTGTCACTTCATATCTAAAATCACTTACCATCCTTCCCAACTCAGTTTCCCCTGTAATTTCCTCGTCTTCTTCCCCTTTCTTCTCCATCCATGAACATAAATTGTTTTAGACACTAGCTCTTTTTTCACTTGCTTCATCATGTTTGGTAGTCTTCCTTCAGAATGCTCCCTGTTGCCCTCATCAGCCTCATTTAGATCTCCTTTCCGCCTCCCTCCCTCATGAGCTGTGGTCATAATCTCCTGTCTGTATGCTTACCCAGCCCTTCTCATCTGTCATAGGTCTTACAGCCAAACTGATCTTCCCAAATACTGATCTAATCATTCCACTCCTTTGACTCAAAAATTTCTAAATTCCTGCTACCTAAAAAGTCAGATATAAATTTGTACTGAATTCAAAGAATATAATAGTCTGATGCCAGCCTAATCACCCAGTTTTATTCCTCCAAATAACATTCTCTTCTAGCAGGATTCCATTCCACACTGTCCGTGACTCCCAGCTCCACATCTTTGTTTATGAATCCCATCCCAAAGAAATTACCCAACTCGTCCTAATGCTTTCTAAAGTATGTCACTCCTTGTTTTCTCTTAAGAAGTCTTCCCAAGCCATTGAGTTGTATTTTTTCAAATATTTATAATAATACCACTGTGTTTCAAATTAGAGCAAGTTTATTTTGCTCTGTTTTCAAAATAGAGCAAATTATGGTTGGTTAAAAAGAATAGTTTGTTCATCTAAGAAGTATTTTATATTCTTTAAAATGTTAGAGGTCAAATAAGTGAATCTTGTGAGACTGCCTTTTTTTCTTCTGTGTTTTAGGTTTGGCTCATTAACCATGGATGGTGGCCTTCGCAATGTCGACTGTCTTTAGCTTTATAAGAAGTCTGAGGCAGGTTTCAGTTTGCACAAGAAAATAATGTCGAGGCATTAAATGAATGCCTGTACAGGTGGTCTCTTGTTTCTATATTTCACTATTTGATGTGGTCATGTAAATATGTATAATATTGTAAATACATAAAAATATATAAATTTTTGGCTGCTGTTAAGATGTAATTTTACCTTTTAACATTCATAATTATATGAGGACATTTGACCTCAGTTAGCACTTAGAAGAAAGCCATGACCGATATTCTGAGATACTGATGGTCGACTTTTCTGAGTAAGGCCAACTAACTCATGTATCTCCGACTGCCTGCTGAAAAGATTTTTAAGTGGAACCAAAATTGGCATCCTTACAAATCAGTAAAGGCTGATTGTTGACACGTTTGTAAGTGACAGAATGGTGACATAGCTTCTGTGAGTGGAGAGCAGAACCGAACCACTGTTGTACCAGGATCCCAGTTTTTTTGAGAGGGATACAGTGGCATTATCCCAGCTATCCTCCTATCTGTTTAATTTCAGGTAAATTACTGTGCAAAATTTTTAAAGTGATGAATTATTAAAAACTGTTCATTTTTTATTTTGGCCATAAATGTATAATTGTCATAAAAATTTTAGGATCATTTCAACTGTTTTAGGCTGTACATTTCTTCTTTACTTTAATTCTGCTTACTATTTCATGAAGAAATATCAATAAATTTCTCGATTTTAATGTAACAGTTTGTATTTTTCTGTGTACAACAGTTTGAGAAACAAAAGTTATCTTTGAAAAGTAATGTGGGTGGTAATGGTCAATTAGCCTCAGAAATTGGGCGAGGGGCAATTTTGTGTCTCTTCTAAACCATTGATTACAAATTTAGTAGAAGTTCTTTCATAAACATACGCTGTACAAATCCAAAAGAGATCTTTCTCTTTGAAAAATGTATCCAAGATTCTAGACAAAAGAATTGTGCTCAATATGAAATTATTTTATCCCAGAAGGATTAGGTTTTGGTTTTGGTTTCTGATTTCATAGATGATTGAAGTATGATCGTGTTCAACCTATATATCATGAAGAGACCATGTTTTAAAGAGTAAATTTTGGCTACAATGGACACTGGAAAACTGAAAACGGATTAGGATGTTATTTGAAATCTCAAATTGATACTTTATTGTGGTGGGGAATTTTAAGTGTCACATGTGCACATTATAGAAATAAATACAGGGGAAAATGATATTACTTTACTTTGACATTACTTTGATTGTGACAGTTATCACCATCAAAAACTGTTTAGTCAGAGAATGTGTGGGGCAAGGGGGTGTTTAATCTCATAATTTTAATTTTCCATTTGACCATCTAACATGAATGTCTTTAATTGTGTAGTTTAAAAGTTTATGTCACTGAATACTAGGTAATAATTTTACCTAAGTTATATGGTCAGTTAATATATTTGCAAATTTCATTTTTATTCAAGCACCTCTAGAAAAGAACATCAATAAACAAACCCTTGCTGTGGGGACTGTATTTGTATAACTTGTGTAAGTTGTCCTGGTAAGATCAATTCTTATCCACACTAATAATTGGTTAAGACTTACTGTTCTATTCCTCATTACAGCAGCATGTAAATCAATCACACTTGCTTTCAGTAGACTACTCTCAAGAATGTATCTTCATTCAAAACACCTTGTGTCAATAAATGCATACTGACATTGGTCTGCTAACCAAATTTTCAGTTACCATGTAAGTAAAATTAGCTTTAAAATAAGTTACATCTCTAGTTTAGTAGCTTTTTTTTTTTTCAGTATTTGGATATATTTCCAAAAGACAGGGCTTAAAAATATTAAATGTAACAAGTGAAAAAGTTGGTGGATTTAACTCTTCTTTTTCTTTTTTTGGTAGTTTTTTTAAGTTGATGTACAGTAATATACAATATTATATGTTACAGATGTACAGTATAGTGATTCACAGTTTTAAAGGTTATACTCCATGTATAATCATAAAGTAGTGGCTATATTCCTTATTGTACAGTATATACTTTTAGCTTATTTTATACATAGTAGTTTGTAGCTCTTCATCCCCTACGCTATTTTGCCCCTCTCTGCTTCTCTCTCCACACTGGTAAGCACTAGTTTGTTCTCTTTATCTGTGACTCTATTTCTTTTCTTATTATATTCACTAATTTGTTGTATTTTTAAGAGTCCACATAAAAGTGATATTGTACTGTATCTGTCTTTTTCTGACTTATTTCAGTTAGCATAGTGCCCTCCAAGTCCATCCGCATTGTTGCAAATGGTAAAATTCCATTCTTTTTTTATGACTGAGTAGTAGTGCATTATGTATGTACACACCACGTCTTTATCCACTCATCTGTCGTGAACACTGAGGTTGCTTCTGTATCTTGGCAGCTGTAAATAATGCTGCATTATTACAGCATAGTGAGCATTGGGGTGCACATACCTTTTCAAGTTAGTGTTTGGGGGTTTGGGGATATATGCCTCAGAGCAGATTGCTATCGTATGATAGTTCTACTTTCAGTTCTGCTTTCGTTTTCTACAGTGACTGATCGGTTTACATTCCCACCAGCAGTGTACAGGGGTTTCCTTTCTCCACATCCTCACCAACATGTGTTGTTTGTGTTCTTTTTGATGATAGCCATTCTGACAGGTGTGAGGTAAGATTTAATTCTTAATGTAAAAAAGAGATTATGGTTCTAATAGAAGAAATAATCAAAAATGAAACAGGTGAATGTAAATTATGTGGGGAAAACAGGGGTATCTTTTAGTAAATAAAAAAGAAATTAGAGGTTAGGGAAGAAATGTAGAAAATGATCCCATCATATCTTCTAAAGGTCCCATTTCGATTTTTTTGGAAATGATCAAATACTGTGTAAGTGGCTCATAGCCCTCGTTACACTGTCAGAGTGTCTCTTATAAAAGCCTCAAAATATTCCTTTAAAAAATATAATACCTGCATCAGTAAGTTATCCAGAATGTGTTTTTGTTTGTTTTTCTGGGGTTTTTTTAAGTGATGGAGTTTGCTTTTTGTGGTGTTCTGTGCTAAAAGAGGTTTGTTATTTGGAATTAAGAAAGGAATTATGAATTATCAGTAGGTAAAAACAGTCTCAAATGTCAGAACTTTTATTATCCCATCAGAATCACAGCCACAACCAGAGCTAGTCTTTTTATCTTTGCCCTAACTCCACTCAGAAGGGAATTTTTCACCTTGTACTTTTTGTCTCTGAGGAAGTGCTGTAGAAAAGTTCAGTTCAGTTCAGTCGCTCAGTCGTGTCCGACTCTTTGCGACCCCATGACTACAGTTAGTCAAACATTTAAAACGTGCTGGGGCAGACACTGAAAACATAAACAAGTCTTAATGCTGTCATTTTGGGCAAGATCCACCAGCCTACATCCTATTTTTAGGAAGAGGAGAGTATCAGAAAGTCTTACACTATGGTTTTAATTGGACTTTCTCCCCCAATTGTCACTTATAAGCAGACTCCTAAGCAAATTCATAAGAACTCATGGAAGTAGAGTAGGAAACAAAAACATCTGACTTGGAAACAGAAACTGGTAATAAAATAGTTTCCTTTAGTGGGTGTGTATAAGTCAGCTCCAGAAATGTAGTATGTCACATAAAAAAAGCACTGTCCAAGCGTTACATCAGGCTGTTTTAAGGACTAATGTATGAATAAGTTTATTTCTTTTGACATAAACAGAATGCACAAAGATCAGTTGTGAGATGTAGTTCCAGGAGTGATGGTGGGTCTTTGTCTTTTATACACTTCTTGACTTGTAATAATCAGTCAAATTCATTCTTTCTGCGATAGATTCCTGCCAAGGTTTAAAATACATTTCACTTTTCCAATAAAAAATGTACAAAACAAATGGGATCAAGGCTATGGCTTTTAGAAGTAGCTTGTCAAACACCAGCAGGTCCTGCAGACTGCCGTTGACAATTCTGTTGGATGCTGTGATAGTGGATATGGGTGACTTTGTCCCTGTGTGAAAGTAATTGTAATTCTTTGGAGGAGGTGGGGCAGGGGTGGTGTCTATACTTAAAAATTATCAAGTGTTGCGTTAGGTTAGAGTTTCTGAAGCTTAAAACTCTTTCTTTAGAAAGAACATCTATTAATACAGTTTCTAGTTATGAGGGCTAAGGTCCAAAGGACAGAGCAGAGGAATGACAGAGGAGGGGGATTTAGGGCTGACAGGTGGTCCCCAGACATATTGGCTGAGAGAGAGTTCACAGCTAAAGTGTCACATGTGGGTGTTACTGTGTTTCCTCATCCACACTCTCGTGGAGGGCTGTTCTGAAGCACTCAATTGTACTGGCTATGGCCATCAAAAGTGACTTCAACAAGACATTCAGAAGAATAGCCCGGCTCTTTTACTGCTTCCCCAAGTCACTAACCTGCTCGAAGAATCAGAAATCCAAGTTGCTCTGGAGCCAGGGGCGAGGTAAGTTATCTGAGGCTAATGCTTCATTTGAAATACATTTTTTTCTGTTATTAAAATGGAGCCTCTCTCAAGTAGGGAGAAAAAACAAAGCCCTTAAAACCTTTAAAAAGTTATTTAACATGGTTTTCTGAGAGAAAATTAAGAGAAAGCAATTTGAAGGTGAGATATTAAAAGCCATGAACACTTTATAATCCAGTTTATGTTCTATAGGTTTTTGGGTTTGGAGACATTTTCTAAAGAGAGATGGAGAATGTTTAGCTTTTTTTTTTTTTAAAAAAAAAAAAAAGCTCTTTTTATCAGTGAATCTCAATTTGCTTGTGGAATTAAAATACCTTAGAATAAGGGGAAAAAGAATAATCAAATGCATTCCCCTTCTCATAGAAAATTTAAAAAGTCAGTGGACCATTTTATTTCTTTGGGTCAGTTTATACAGCATATTTTAGTCAAGCATTAAGGTAAGATTCTAAAGCACCTTCAGTGTAGCGCTGCGTTCCCATCTAGTCCTGCCGGGCTGGAATATGAGGAGTCCTAGTTCAGGGGGCTGAGGGAAGAGGATTCTTGAGCCCTTCTGCAGAGCCCAGCTCTGTTTCCTACCCTGGACCTGGGAGGAGGTCTGGAAATGCCGCCGGGAACAAGGTGAGTAGATGCTCCTCCTCCACAGCGTTTCATCTTGCAGTTGACTAAAAACAGAGCTTTTTGACACCCATGTAGCTCTGCATGTTATATAAGAGCTTAACATTTACCCTTTGTCTGGTAGGTAATCCAACATAATCTGATGATATGATAGAAGAGCCACCACCACATCTTCCTTTGATACAGAAATGACTGTGGGTATCTGATTAAGAATTTTACAAAATGTAGGGCCTAGTACATTTCAGTCATCTCTTTCCTTAAACTGATACTTCCATTATTTTTCACTATCAAAATATGTATAATCTAATACTTTAAAACTCTCAGGGGATGGGTGTGTGTGTGTGCATGCGTGAATTATGCTGCAAGGAAGTTAATCTAAATTAAAAATTATTATATCATTAATAATTAGTAAGCATGTTGATGGAAATAGCACATCTAGATCAAAACCTGCCACACAAGTTCTGACTAGATGTCAGCTTCTATTTCTAGTCCTAATGGTACATTCAAGAAAGCTAATTTTTGATCCTTGAAAGCAAAAAAAAAAAGTGTAGGTTCTCCAAGTGGGAGCCTAGATATATGTGTTAAATATGAATGTGGTGTTTCACTCCTCTGGATTCCTGTTACTATTCCTGCCAGCTAAGAAGTATTGAGGTCATTACTGAAAGGACGACACTGAAAAAAAAAAATGACTGGTTGAAATTGGGGGTGTTGATCTAGCCTCTGGGTACATTAAAGTCTTAGAATTAGATGGACCTTAAATGTCTATGAGCCCAAGAGCAAATGCAAAATTAAACAAGGGATTTCTTAAAGCAGCTTAATAATTTGCCCAAGACATGCAGCCAAAAAGTGACATAGTCAGGGGAAGTGAATTTTGGTTTCATCTTTGTCTGAGTTTGAGCTCTTCACCCCCCTTCAGAGCCCTCCTGGATCTGTTCCCCCAAATCATGAGAACATAGCCCTTCTACTTGCTGCGTTGATCTCATCTCTAGAAGAGAGAGGGAGTCTATGAAACTACAAGAAGTTCAACTTGTGAAGCTTCAGATTTTTAATTTCATACTTATAAGTGCTTTAGAAACAGCAGACCTTTTTGGAACACCAGGAGGCATGAAAGCACGTACTTTTGGAAATGCAGTGTTTCCTGTGACATGGTTTTCTAGACAGATCCGGAAAGTTCAAAGTAGAACACCTTTGAAAATACCAAAAAGCCTATGTTACAAAATGAATCTTCTCTAGGCTCAAAGCTTTCTTTTTTTGAGAGCATATAAAGTAATAATAGAAATTGCAACAAAGCTTCTGTTTCCCAGATGTCAAATCTATTATTTTCATCTCAGCTCCTGCTGGAGGACATAGGGAGAAATTGGCAAGGACCCACCCTTAACTTCTTTTAGTCACCAAAACACCAGCACGGTGATAGACCCCTTGGTAGAACACATGCTCAGTGCTGTCGATGAAATGTGTGGTTAAGATGTTTTAATTCATCCCACCCTCTCACCTGACCCAGCAGGCACACAAGAGAACACAAACATGTTATGCATACACACACAGCATCTAATCAAGTCTTTTGTCAACGGCAATTTTAGGACTGGTCACCATCAAACGATTTGGATGATTTGCCAAGAGAATTGAGAGCTCATTCATGATAATGACCAGGAGTGTACCAGGAGTAGCAACCCAAGAAATTAAGGGACCAGAAGTCTCCCCTCTCCCACCCCCCAAACTATTTGGCTGTGATTTCTATAGCCATCCACCTACTTGGTTTCAGCTAACGAAGCTGGGGATTCCAGTTTCTCTGTCCCAGGAGAGGTTTAAAATGCAACAAAACAAAACATTAACAGGACTAATCCTGAAAATCTGGTTCCCTGGATAAGAAAGAAGAGCAAGGATTTCCTCCATTCTTCCCCTCACACTGCTTTGAGTTGCTGAACCCCTTTGGGAATCCAGAATAGTGTTGCTTCTAGAGCAGCTACATTTTCCAAACCCAAGGTGTCAGGCACAGGGACGTGGTGTGAAGGGATGGGAGCTGAGGATTGATTGCTTTCAGGGGAAAGAAAGATGCCCACATTTTTTTTCTCTGAGATCACTTCTCTGTTCATTTGCTTTAAACCACATGGGCTTCCTTGTTTGGACAGTACTCTGTAGATAAAAATGTCTTCTGTGGGTCCAGAAAACCCCTCCTTGCCCTCCCAGGTCTGCCAGGCTTCAGCAGGTGCTCTCTAAAGACCAGCTCCCAAATCTGTATATGATCCAGAGTCACTTATAGCCTAAGACCAAAGACTCTGAATTTGGGGATGGAAAAAGCAGACTGCAACAAGCACAAATGTTTTTACAAAGTGGCCTTCACCTCGGGCTGATCTGCCCACAACCCAGTTCCTGAGTGGGTCAGTTGACCAGGGAGGGGCTGGAAAGATGGTGGTGGGAGGGAGGCCCCGAGTCCCATCGGATTGCTGTTGTCACTTGCTAGCTGTTCTTCTGGCTTCAGTCATTCTTCCTTCTTCCCTTCCTTCCTCCCATCACGCTCCCAGCTTCCCCAGAGAGGTTTCTAAAACGTGTATGCTCCCGTCGCTGTCCCTCCCAAGTCACACACTGTATGTAGCTCCCTGTTGCTGACAATTTTCTTTTGTTTCTGATTCTCCTGCACCACTCACGCCCAGAACACCTCTCATGATGTTCCATGGGGTCAAGGTGCAGGGTCTAAAGAGGGCGCCAATGCTCTATTTGAGATCCACTGACTTTTAAGGTACTGACTGACTCCTTTGTATGCCATCCAAGGCCCAGCTCAATCAAGCCCACATAGCCAGTCCCATCTCCACATACTTCCTGCGTTGCATCCTCTGCAGTAACTACATCAGCATCCACATCGCGCTGGTACGCAAACTCAGATGCCTGTAAAATTCCAGGTATGACTTAACCAAAAGGAAAGACTTCCCTTGTGGCTTAGCTGGTAAAGAATCTGCCTGCAATGCGGGAGACCCGGGTTCAATCCCTGGGTTGGGAAGATACCCTAGAGAAGGCAATGGTTACCCACTCCAGTATTCTTGCCTGGAGAATTTCATGGACAGAGGAGCCTGGCAGGCTACCCACAGTACATGGGGTTGCAAAGAGTAGGAGACAACTGAACGACTAACACTTTAATCAAAAAGAAAAGTGTCAGATGTAAGAAAAATGGGAAATGGGGGGCTTCTGGCAACCTGAAGAGCTCAGGTTCCAGCTTCATCCTGTTCATCCAGTTGTTGGGCATCAGATGTTAGAGTTTCAAAAACCTTTTTGTTCATCTGCTCATCAAACTTTATACCTGTCTCAAGATATTTGTACTTCTCTTATGCTGCTTGTTACCATCTTGTACTCTGATTGTCATTGCTTGTGTACAATTCTTACCTCTTTTCTAAATTGTTCATCTGAGAAGGGACTAACCAAAAGTTCACGTCTTCCTTTTCAGAAGCTCTGAAAGCATCCTCTCTTCGTTTTCCTCCTTTTTTCTCTCTCACTTTTTGGCAGACCTGACTAGCAAAGCTGTCCTGGGGCACGGCATCTCTTGTCTTCATTGTCTCTTTGGAAGAGACATATACATTCTTCCACTATTTTCAGCCTTTTAAAGCCCCATATACTCAGCCTACCTGCAATCATAATGAGCTTCGGCTGTGGAAGGAGGAAACAGGCTGGTAGGTGGCATCAGTGAGTGTAGGTGAGATTCTGCAGACCTAGAATTTATTTGACTCTGCACTGAATTTTTTCAAAGCTTACTTTTCTACCGTTTTCTGTTCTGGAGTTTTTTTTTCTTCTGGTAGGGTGATCAGGAACATAGAGATCTGCTGTCAGAACCGACTTGAGAATACAGATCAATTGATTCCTTGCTGCCACTGTGATGTGTAAAAGGAACAGTTGAAAGAGACATGTCAGCTCATTACTTCTGCCCCACAGGCTGCAAACAGCCGCAAGTATGACAAGCCAGGTGAACAAGGGAGGGAGGGAGGTCAGTAGTGACCTCATCTCCCTACAGCTACTCATCATTCTAATTATTCTGAGGCCCACAGCCACTTCTCAGTGTGAGACCACAGGTCCTCTTACTTCAGAACGTCCTGGGGTGATTGTTAAAACTTCGCCTCCCAAACCCTCCAGCCTAAGGACCCGTACTCCTGGGGGAGGGGCTGTGACTCTGCAGCTTTAACAAGCTCCCCAGGTGGTGCTCATGCTGCCTTCATCCTGGGCCTACTGAATTACACACCCCTGCCTTCAGGTCTAGATGGAGAAACAGTGGAAACAGTGTCAGACTTTATTTTTGGGGGCTCCAAAATCACTGCAGATGGTGACTGCAGCCATGAAATTAAAAGACGCTTACTCCTTGGAAGAAAAGTTATGACCAACCTAGATAGCATATTCAAAAGCAGAGACATTACTTTGCCGACTAAGGTCCGTCTAGTCAAGGGTATGGTTTTTCCAGTGGTCATGTATGGATGTGAGAGTTGGACTGTGAAGAAGGCTGAGTGCCAAAGAATTGATGCTTTTGAACTGTGGTGTTGGAGAAGACTCTTGAGAGTCCCTTGGATCTCAGGAGATCACCCCTGAGATTTCTTTGGAAGGAATGATGCTAAAGCTGAAACTCCAGTACTTTGGCCACCTCATGCAGAGTTGACTCATTGGAAAAGACCTGATGCTGGGAAGGATTGGGGGCAGGAGGAGAAGGGGACGACCGAGGACGAGATGGCTGGATGGCATCACTGATTCGATGGACGTGAGTCTGAGTGAACTCCGGGAGATGGTGATGGACAGGGAGGCCTGGCGTGCTGCAATTCATGGGGTCGCAAAGAGTCGGACACAACTGAACTGAACTGAACTGAACCTTCGAGTCTCAGTAAATCCACACTGCACTGCCGTCCACAGTCGCCATCAGAACACAAGGACCAAGAACACGGTTGAGGTCAGAGCCTGGCTTGGCCACATACTGGTAAGAAAGCAACTTCCCCTCTCTCTGCCACAGCATCTTCTTTGATAATATAAAAATGATAATAACAGTACTTATTGCTTAGGATATTAAGAATTAATGCTTACAAAGTGCCAGGTTCCTGGCTCAGTAAACTGTAGCTCCATTTCCCAATCCAGGAATTCTTAAACTTCCATCATTCATAGGCCATTGTTGCAATTTTTTGCCATATTTGTATAGGCCTCTACTAGAATTCTCTTAATACATATATATATATTACTAAATAATATACTCACTTTACTTAGCATCATCCTAAGAAGAAATACCTGGAAAATAATTGACTTGGTGTACTATTATATTTTTACACATTAAAACGTGTATATGATTTAGGAAAATGTAAAGTGTTCATTTCAGGTACCACCATGGTAAGTCTACCTACCACCAGTGGGAAACCCTGATCAAATCCAACTTCAGTTCATGAAACTGAGACTCAGGTTAAGAAGATTTTCAGAAGTCATACAGGGAGTGGTGGGCAAAGGCAGAACTAGAGGAATTCCGGTCTCCTTCTAACTAGGGCAACGCTCCTTCCTTCACATCAACCTGGTGGTTATACGGTGTTCTTAAAAGATGCATAGAAATGTACCGAAAATAGAACATTCCTTCCTGAGTCTGATGTCAGTAAACGGAAAATACCCTTATACATTAAATTGGCTACAAAGAAAAGCTCTCTTTAGCCTTGAGAAGACATTGAAAGTGCAGGTTCATTTCATTTTATGTCTAATAGCCTCTAAGCGGGTGTTGGAGAACACACAAGACAGGTGAGGCTGAGAAGCCAAGCTTCTGGGACTGACCTGTGCAGCTAGGGCTCCTGGTAATGGGGCAGACAGGCCTCTACCTGCAGAGGGGCAGCCAAGGGCAGGCTCTACTCCCCCTCACAAGCTTGACCTCACGTAATTACTTAACCTTTCTGGACCTCGGTCTGTGATATTGTCATAGGATTGTTGGAAATTTTAAGTACCATCTAGAGAAAATGCTTACTACAGCAGGGGTGGGGGCTTTACTCTTTTCCTTTTTTTTTTTTTGGCTGTGGTGGGTCTTTGTTGTGCATATGCGCTTCTTTAGCTGTGGCTTAGTTGCCCCATGGCATGTGGGATCTTAGTTCCCCGACTAGGGATCAAACCCACATCTCCAACACTGGAAGGTCGATTCTTAATCACTGGATCACCAGGGAAGTCTCTTGGGTGTTTTCCTAGACTGAATGATCATATTCAAAGAAATACAATTAGCTTTGAAGTCAGAGCTTGAAAGGAATAAGGTATAGAAAACCTGCTACACCGAGTGGTCAGAACTTTAGTGCCTTTCCTGATCAAGTGAGTTCATAAATCTGTGTATCTTTAATACAGAATGCAGCTACTGTCAAGCTTTCAGGGAGTGCAATCAAGCACCATGTTAAGCTAATTGGTAGTTCTTTAGGGGTTCATGTTGAAGGTGCAGTGGGTCTCTGGTTTTAGTTGAGAAACCATTCATTTCCTACTTGGAGTTGATCCAAGGGTGAACGCGTGACCCAAGCCTGGCCAGTCAGCATTTTTTAACACCTAGACATAGACACGTTAAGTCCATCCAAGCAGAGTCAGTCCTGGATCTTCTGACGGAACTTAAGAAATCCAGAAGCACTCTGTCTGCTAGATGCATGCCAGGAGTTGCTGACAGTCATCTTGCCACCCTGAGAGAAGACCTTCTTGAAGATGGAGCCATCACAGGCAGGAGAATGAAGAGATGGAGACAGAGCAAGGGCCAATGGTCTCGTTTGAGCCCCTGCATCCAGCCACACCTGAATCTAATGTGTCCTTGCACTTATAGGCAGTATCATTTGTCTGCAAAAATACAGGAAAGCCTAATCAACAGATTATTCATTTGAATTATTTCTATGGCAAGAGAAGAGATAAATCTCAAGGGACTCAATTTTCGTATTTTATGGCAATCAAGCTGGGTACGACATTTCCATTCAAGTACCATGCACATACCCTGCCACCTGGGACCCTATACCCTTTTCTGCCAAGCCAATCCCATCTAAAGAGCTTAATCTCGTAACTTGGGAGTCACCACAGTTAAGATGATGAACACATCCATCACTCCCCAATACCCCCTCATGCCCCTTTATCATCCTTCCCTTTAACCCCTCCTGGCCCACCACATAACCCCTCATCCACTTTCTGTTGCTGTACATTAGTTTGCACTTTCTGGAATATTCTATAAATGGATTCTTACAACATGTACTCTTTTTTTTTTTGGTCTGGCTTCTTTCACTCAGTATAATTATTTTGAAATTCACTTATACTATTGTGTATATCAAAATAGTTCCTTTTAAAAATTACTGAATAGTATTTCAGTGTGCCATAATTTGTTTATCTATTAATCTGCTCATGGACGTTTGAGTTCTTTCCCAGTTTAGGACAATTAAAAAATAATGCTGCTGTGATATTTGTGGACAAGCCTTTGTATGGATAAAGCCTTCCCTTTCTCTTGGGTAAATACATAGGAGTGGTATGGTGGGGTCATATGGTAGCTGTATATTTAACTTTCTAAGACACTGTCCAAGTATTCTTCCAAAGTAGTCCTACCGCTTTACATCTGCGTCAGCAGCATGTGAGAAAGAGTTCCAGTAGGTCCTCCCCAGGACGTGCTGTGGTCTGTTTTCCATTTTAGCCATTCTAGTAGGTGCCTAGCAGTATCGCATTGTGCTTTTAACTTGCGTCTCTCTAATGACTAATAATATCTAGCATCTTTTCGTGTACTTATTTGCCATCTGTGTGTCTTCTATTTTTTTGATGAAGTCTGTTCAACTCTTCGGCCCATTTTTTAAGTGCATTTTTATTGTTTGTTTACTCCTGACTGTGCTGGGTCTTCACTGCTGTGCTTGGGCTTTCTCTAGCTGTGGCGAGTGGGGGCTGAGCTCTAGCTGTGGGCGTGTGGCCTCCTCTTGTTGCAGCGCATGGGCTCAGAGCACGGGCTCAGGAGTTGTGGCATACAGGCTTAGTTGCCTTTTGACATGTGGAATCTCCCAGATCAGGGATCAGACCCATGTCCCCTGCACTGGCAGGCGGATTCTTAATCACTGGACCACCAAGGAAGTCCTGGTCCATTTTTTATATTGACTGTTTACTTTCTGAATGTTAAGCTTTGAGATTCATTGTATTTTTCTGAATCAGATTTGCAAATATTGACTCACAGTCTTTATCATTTCATTCTCTTGACAGTGTCTTTTGATGAGAAGAGGCTCTTAATTTTGATAAAATCTGATTTGCAATTTTTCTTTTATTAATTATGCTTTTGGTGTCTTATCTAAGAAATCATTGCCTAACCCAAAGACATAAGGATTTCCTCCTATGTGTTCTTCTAGAAATTGTACAGCTTTAGGCCTCACATTTAGATCTGTGATACATCTTGAATAAATTCTTATACATCATGAGAGGTATGAAGTTTATTTTAAAATATGCAAAAAAGATATGCATGTCCAATTGCCCCAGCACCATTTGTTAAAAAGATTATCCTTTCTCCACTGAATTTTGTTCTTCATTGAAAATCAGTTGACCAAATACTTGCGGGTTTATTTCTGGACACTCTACCTGAATACTGTTTTTGTTTTTTTTTTACTGTGGTAAACATATATGTAACAGAAATATTGCTATTTTAACCATTTTTACATATACAATTGGGTGGCATTAATTCACAATGTTCAACCATCATCACTACTTTTTCCATTGAAAAAGTGAACATATTTAAAATTTCACTTTTTCCCTGAAAAATACTTGGAAATTTTGAACTGCATTCCATCACACTCCCAGTTTTATTTTAATGTAAAAAGTAATATTGATGCTTCAGGAAGCCTTTACCTTTATGAGGATTCCACGGCACCCTCCCTCCCTGTTTGCGCAAACTCCAGCTCAGAGGAAGTCAGAACTACAGAGACCTCACAGGTCACCTAGAAGCGCCCCTTCATTTTACAGATGTGAAAACTGAGAACCCAGATCACACACTGGTAAATGACAGAGCCAGCTGAGAAATAAGAAAGTCTATTTTGGGGCTGCTGAGGGTTTTGCACCAAATCCTGACCACTTCCTTCTATGAGATTCGCCTTTGGTGAAATCAACTCCCCTCTCTGCCTCCAGGCACCAGAAAGTGAAGCAAGCCTACCACCATCCTCACAGGACTAACCTGAGAGTTTAACCAAGGGATAAAAATGCCTCAAAGTTGACAATGGGGTGATCAGGGACAGAAGAGCACAGCCACTCGGGGGAGAAGCTGGCAGTTCGCACAGGAGGCAAGAGGGGCACTACACAGCAGTCCACACTCCCAGCAACTTCGGGTTCTCAGTGCAAAGGTAAAACAGTCCCACCAATGGACCTGCTTGAAGAAGGCAGCCTCACTTCTGATTCTTGACTGCTGTTGTAAGGGGTTCCTTTTCCCCAAACAATGGGACTCGTGACCTGACTTAGTGTATGATACTTTCCTAGTATCCTTGGAAGTCGTTAAAACCTGTTACCCAATCAATTAACATCCATGCTGATAAATGCATATTTTCTTAACAGGAAAAGCACAGGGCTTCCTTCAACAACAATTATAGTATCAGTGGGTAACTGTCTGGAGAGGCTTACTACGATGCTGGACGTCATTCTAGGCAGTTTTTTCTTTTTTTGCTGCACCACTCTGCATGTGGGCTCTTAGTTCCCCAACCAGGGATTGAACCCGTGCCCCTTACATTTGAAGGGGGGGGATCTTAACCGTTGGACCACCCTGGAAGTCTTTTAAGTCCTTATCAAAAGTCAGCGCAGTGGCGACTATCTTACAGAAGATGCGATGGAGGCACACAGAGGTTAAATAAATCGCCAAAAGCCTCACAGCTCACCTCAACCATCTGTGTCCAGAGGCCTTCCTAACCACAGTACAGGCATCTCCAGTTAAGACTGTGGACTGGGAAACCCTTGCCCTCTTCTGGCCTGATTTACAGACCTGGCTGTCAGAGTTTGACAGCCCTGACGAACAGGGTTGCTGAGCGCGCTGGTGGCCAGTTGGAAAAATACACGAAGCCAGGGAGTGGAAGGAGGCCTGGCCGCCTGGTGGGCTCTGAGTCACATAGGTCAGCAGGAGCTGGCCCACTCAGCCTGTCACCCTCAGCTGTCTCTCTGTGCTGCACACGGAGCCAGGGCTCGGAGATGGGAACTGCGATTTATAAGCTCTCGGGCAAAATCAACTTTCGGGTGAAGAAAACCCACATACCCGGTAGGTTCCCCTGGCTTCTGACCATCTGATGGCACCCGGGCCGCTGGGAGGACCGTCCTGACTTTGGTTCAGTTGTTCGTGCCTTTGATGTTACAGAAGGACCCAGCTGGCCTTCAGGGCTGGGGATAAAAGCTTCAGCGGGGACTGCTGTTTGGGTTTCTTGTCATCCGAGTTCTTTTATAAGCCAGCTCACAAGTAAGCTTTATTTTCTTGTAGACCAACGTGCTTTCAAATGCTGCATGAGTTAAACAAAGGGTGGTGACAGCAAAGCCCTGCAGCTTCTTTCTATTACAGGACAGCTCAGAGGTTTAATTTTCCATAACAGATGGAACAGTGACTCCAGCATTATTTTAACCAGTTATAAATATCAAAGACATGTGTTTTGCTGGCTAGATTCTTCCTAAAAGGATTCGAGGACCTCCAGGGGTTAGTCCTCAGCTCCCAAATCTTTCTTGAGGAGCAACAGAAATTGCCTTTGGGCTCACGGTGTAGATAGGGGGTGATGGGAGCTGTCTGGTGATAGGCACACCAGTATAATCAGGAGAGTTTCTAATAGCTTCAGCTGTCTGTAGATCTTCATTAGCAACAAAATCGAAATGAGGGTTTAACAGAGAATAAGCAAAAGAGGGGTATCTCCCACTTTTTTCTTGCCAGTGATGGATAGATGAGCCATCCTGAGGTTAGTAAAGCCTCTGCAAGGCTGCGGGGGAGCAGGAGGTGGCCCTGTTGGGTGTGTGTGTGTGTATTTAGAGTGAGAAGGTGACAGGGGCTGGAATGGACCCAGAGAGGAATGCTACCTGGTTTTAAGCCATCAGCTGTCTTGTTTCTTGGCGTGAGTAGCAAGATGCTGGTCTTAATGCTAAGCAATGGAAACTGTTGCCAGGGCTGTGTGTCTGCCACATGACTGTATTACTACTATTGTCTAGAGGTTCTTACTTCCCTGGTGGCTCAGACGGTAAAGCGTCTGTCTACAATGCGGGAGACCTGGGTTCAATCCCTGGGTCGGGAAGATCTGCTGGAGAAGGAAATGGCAATCCACTCCAGTACTATTGCCTGGAAAATCCCATGAACAGAAGAGCCTGGTAGGCTACAGTCCATGGGGTCGCAAAGAGTCAGACACAACTGAGCGACTTCACTTACTCACTTACTTAGAGGTTCTTACAAAACCAATAAGTGGTTGTGTTTCTAGAACTGCTTGCCTGGTCCTCAGGCAAATCATTGTCGTGTTTGATCATATCTAAGACACTGTCGATTGTGATGCTTTATGAACCACAAGGAAAGGATAACCCTGGACTTGCCTGGCACTCCAGTGGTTAAGACTCCGTGCTTCCACTGCAGGGGTCATGGGCTCAGTCCCCGGTCAGGGAGCTAAGATCCCCCATGCCAAGTGGATCAGTCAGTAAGTAAATAAATTTAAACTGATTTAAAAAAAAAAAAAAAAACCTTTAAAAAAGGAAAGGAAAATGTTTTCAATTAGATGATACATCATTCATTGTAAGACAGTTCACTTCAGAGATGTTTACATGTCTTTAAAAAGTGCCTTTAGTATAGATGAAATGGGGTAGACAGCCTTCCAAAGTTCCTTTTAGTCTTGTAAAACAGTGCTTCCTCATAAAAGTATCCCCATCCCATTAAAACTTTGTTTACAAGAAGTAGATAAAACTTTGCCAAATTGGGTTTTGCTTTCTCTTTTTTGAAGTATGCTTTTCATAAAAGGAAATAGTGGGCCTGCTGTAGGCTTGATATTACAGTGAAAGAGATTAAAACTGATTATGAATGAGGGACAAAAACATATCAAAAGAGAATATGTTTCCTAATAGCCTAGTAAACCTTGAATAGCTGAATATTTGACTATCACAGCACACATCTCTCTAATTCAATTGGCCTATGTTGGGCTTATTAGAACATCAACACATATAAATAATAACAGTGTCAGTCTAGTTCCCAGATAAGAAAGGAGAGCTATGGAGCTCTCAAAAAAAGAAAAAAAGATGGTGCACACCTTGGAAAGGAGAACCGTGGAATACGGGGGTGGAGGGCATCTCTGCACCATGCTCCATGCCTGTCTTACCGGCTTCTCTGTGACATGCGCCAGGGCTGACCAACTGTTTTCCTGAAACCTTCTCCTGTCTTGACTCCCTTTTCCACGCTCTTGCGTCTTTCTCCTCTTGCCTCTCAGAATGTTACTCCTCAGTCTTCCTCACAGCACCCCCTTCAGCATCAGTGAGCTTTCCTCAGCCTAGTTCTTACTATAGTAGAAATAGCTGCCACTTTGTGTGGGCTCCTATTCAAGAGCATTCCCGGACTTAACGTGTTACATCATTTGAAGGCTCACGGGAGCATGGTGAGGCTCCAAGATGCCCTCTGCTCACGAGCAGAGTGAGCTTCAGAGTGGGCTAATAACTTGTGCAAAGCTTTATAGTAAGTAAGAGGCAGAGGCAGAGTTCAAATCCAGACGGTCTAACCAACAAACGACACTCTTTCCAGCAGGCCACTCTCCCTCTCAGACGGCTCTCGGCCATAACCCGGACCTTGCCATACATCTGAATAAGATAGATGACCGCCCATCTCTGACCCCGGCTCAGCGCTCCCTCCTGAACTGCAGACTCACTCACCCAGCTGCCAGCTGGACACCCTCCTTCAGAATCCACTGGCACCTGGGCCTCACACTGCCTAGAGCCCAGCCACTCATCTTTCCCACCAGCCTCCTTGCCCCGTGGCAGACATCCCCTGAGGGGTCATCTCAGAGTCAGTCCTCTTTCTCCATACCAACAGGACTAGCTGCATTGTTCGCTAGGGCTGCCGTAACAAAACACCACAGACTGGGCGGCTTAAACACCAGGACTTGATTGTCTCACAGTTGTGGAGGCTGGAAGTCTGAGATCTAGGTGTTGGCAGGTCTGGTTTCCCAGAGGCCTCTCCTTTGGGCTTGCAGGTGGACGCCTTCTCTCTGTCCTCACTGGTGGCTCCTTGGGCTCTGAGTGGCCTGTGTCCTAATACACTTTTTTTAATATTATATATGTATCTTTGGCTGTGCTGGCCTTTGTTGCTGAATGGGCTTTTTTCTAGTTGCAGCGAGCAGGGGCTACTCTTCGTGGCCAGGCTTGGGCTTGTCATCATGGTGGCCTCTCTTGTAGTGGGGCACAGGCCTTCAGTAGCTGCACGTGTGGGCTCAATAGCTGCGGTTCCCAGGCTCTAGAGCACAGACTCAGTTGTTGTGGAGCACGGGCTTAGTTGCTGCTCGACGTCTGGGATCTTCCCAGGTCAGGGGTCAAACCCAGGTCTTCGGCACTGGCAGGCAGATTCTTTACCTGAACCACCAGGGAAGCTTTCATATACTTTTCTTATAAGAACACTAGTCATATTGCATCAGAGTCCACCCATGTAACCTCATTTTACCTTAATTACTTCTTTAAAGGCACTATCTCCGAATACAAGCATATTCTGAGATAGGAGGTTAGGTCTTCAACAAATGAATCTGGAGAGAACAGTTTATACCATGACACTAACCTTTAGGCATCTCTAAAATCTGACTTTCCATCTTCATCCTTTTTAGTTGAGAACAATGCCATTTCTTACCACTATGATACTCTCACCATTATGAATATTATACGTAATTTGTTTCTGATTACAAAAAGAATTAGATGAACTCTGTATAAAATGTAAAAAAGCACAAATAAAAAATAAACCCCTATAATTGGTAATTGACATATAGCCTTACCTTTTTTCTATGCATATATATTTTAAGCACTGAATCATAACATAGATTCTCCTTAGTAATTTGACTGTATCATTTAACAGTTTCTCATGCCAGTGAATGGAGAAGGAAATGGCAACCCGCTCCAGTGTTCTTGCCTGGAGAATCCCAGGGATGGCAGAGCCTAGTGGGCTGCCGTCTGTGGGGTCGCACAGAGTCAGACACGACTGAAGCGACTTAGCAGTAGCAGTAGCAGCATGCCAGTGAATGTTATTCTCCAGCATCACTTACTGATCATGTCACAGTATTCCATCACATGGATGTAACATATTAACTGACTTCCCATTGCTTCCGCATTTCTACCATTACAGTGAAGATCCCACATCATAAGTCTTTCCTCACATCATGATTATTTCCTTAGGGTAAGTTCTTAGAAGCAGTGTTATTGGGTCAAAGTGTTAGTCCAGTTTGAAAATTTTTGATATATATGTTCGCAAATTGCCTTCCCAGAAAGGCGGTTTCAATTCGGACTCCTGCCAACCCTGCTTGAAAGTATCAAATTCTCAGCAGTCTCACCAGCACCGTGTGTGCGCTAATTTTCTAGGTGAAAATGTTTTCTGGTTTTCAGTGGGTGATGACAGCTTTCTTACAGTGAGTTCATTTCTGCAGCACAGCAGTCTCCAAAACAGAGTTAGCTCACAAGCCAATTCTCATGCTCCTAAAATCTGAGACCTCAGTCTACAGCCCACCCCTCCTTCTCTTCAGCCCTCCGTTCTGTCCTGTGGCACAAAAGGCCTTGCACGGGGGCCCCTGTCCAACCCCAACCAACACTATCGCTCCTGACCAACTCTTGGCCTCAGGGTGATCACACTGGCATCTCCTGTTGAAGGAGGACCCAAGCAAGAAGACTGCATGGGCCCTGGGAGCAAGCTGGAGACCATTTGGGCAGAGAAACTCTGAGTCCTGGGTACCCAGCAAGTGATACCCAGAAGCTGGCCATGTTGGTTCTAGGTGGGCGTGTCCTGTGAGCTCTGTGGGGAGAGCATGGCTGGAGGGGGGCCCAGACAGGCATCTGGGCAATATTATGAGTACCTGCCAGTGTGCAAGATAAGCCGCTAGAGACTGAGAAGATTATAGATGTTCTATCAGTATTATCCTTAAATTTTTCTATTTGTATACATTTTATTGTATATGTAATGTATTAATACAGTAATTTATGTATGCAATGATAAATAAATATGTTGTTTACCCTGCATGCATTAGAGACATATGTTCAATTTCCTCTCTCTCTCTCTTTTTTTTTCAGTGACAGCAGAGCGAGTTCAAAACAGTGTAAAGACTTCACCATAGGAATTATATAAATTGATGATCTGAGTTTTTAATCCATCTCCTTTTTTTAATCCTGCTGGTTCCCCTTCCAGTCTCCATACTGCTACCAGAAGGATTTTTTTTTAATAATATAGACCTGATTTTATCACACTTGTGCTTTAAAATATTTCTGTTGTTTTCCTCTGGTTTGGTTTTTCAGGATCTCCTCCTCCTGAAGTCATCCCAGCTCGCAGCTTTCCTAAAGGTAGTCCCAGGGCCAGCAGCACTTTCTCTGCTCAGCCTCCATCACGTGCATAGATATGATGCTGCTTCTGCTTGAGTTGTCCTCTCTCGCCTCCTCCAGTGCCAATTGCCTAATTCCTAGACCACATCACCTCAAGTATCACCTCCCCCAGGAGCTTTCCTTGGCTTTCAAAGGCTGCCTTAGGCATCTGTCCTGCCCCCACTCCATGCTGTTGTTGCATTTGCCACGCTGCATTGTGTAGCTCATTTCTTATCCGTTTCTCATGCTGAGGGCAGAGACTGGGCCTCTGTGACTGTGTACTGAACTGTCCAGCAGGCCTGGTGAGTGAAGTACATGAACATTTGTTGCCTGGCTATAAGAATGTGGGCAAGCATGCAGAGTAAGTCCCTGCAAATTAGTTGACTCTGACGCTAGAGACTGGCTTCTAGGTCACCTCTGGATGCCATTAGGAAAGCTAGGTCCCTGTTACCCTCCAGTAGGTTTAATCCTGGCATCAGCACACAGAACATTTTTTATAACGATGATGTAGGCTGCTGTATCCTTGGCTAGAAGAAGAACAACCTGTAGAGTCCCACTCAGTGTTTTCCTCCAGGTTCTTCTTGCCTGGACACCACTTTCACAGAT
Source organism: Redunca redunca (assembly GCA_006410935.1). Lineage (NCBI taxonomy): Eukaryota > Metazoa > Chordata > Mammalia > Artiodactyla > Bovidae > Redunca > Redunca redunca. Next base: position 615,298 of record SJYQ01094324.1, read on the forward strand.
AAAGTCACTTCATAATAAGGCCCCTTTAGTATTTCATAATGTCAGATGTCTCTTGAATGGGTGTCATTACTAGACTACTGTTTAGAGAAGTCTATTAGCTGAAGAGAGTTATAGAAGTTCTCATCTATGTGCTGTGATCTGGCTGAAAGAGACCTTATAGAGAGATTTACATTGGAAAACAGTGTGGGAGTTGCTCAGAAAATTATACAGAACTACCATATATCCCGGCAATTCCTCTCCTAGGAATGGAAACAATCCAGTGTCCATCAAGTGATGAATAGATAAAATGTGGCGCTTCCAGCAAGTGAAATAGTCAACAATAAGGAATGTTCTGATATGTGCTACAATATGGATAGACCTTGAAAGGAGCTAGACACAAAAGGCCACATGTTATATGATTCTGTCGAAACAAAATGTCCAAAATAGACAAATCTGTAGGAACAGGAAGTAGATTAGTGATTTCCAGGGGCTAGAGGAAGAAGGAAATGGGCAGTGGCTGCTAACAGGTAGAGGACTTGTTCTTGGGATGACAGAAATATTCTACAATTAGGTAATAGTGACCACTGTGCAATGTTATGATTATACTAAAAATCATTTAATTTTATTTTTTAATTTGTATTTATTATTTTGGCCACACCATGCAGCTTATGGGAAGGATCATAATTCCCCGACCAGGGATTGAACGTGGGCCCTCAGCATTTAAAGCACCGAGTCTAACCCCTGAAACTCCATGAAATTCCCTGAACTTTCTGCTCTTTAAAATGGTGGATTTTTATTGACATATAGTTGATTTACAGTGTTGTGTTACAGCAAACACAGCAAAGTGTTTGCAAAGTGATTCTGTTATATATTCTTTTTCACATTCTTTCCCATTATATCAATAGTGTGCCACAGGGTGCTGAATATAGTCCCCTGTGCTACACAGTAGGACCTTGTTGCTCATCCATGCTGTATATAATAGCTTGTGTCTGCTAACCCCAAACTCCCGACCCTTCCCTGCCTTACTCCCTCCTCCACTGGCCACCACAAGTCTGTTCTCTGTATATGCAAGTCTGTTTCTCTTTTGTAGATATGTTCATTTGTATTGTATTTTAGATTCCAGATATAAATGATATAATATGGTATTTGTCTGTTTCTCACTTACTTGGCTTAGTGTGATCATCTCTAGATCCAACCATGTTGCTGCAAATGGCATCGTTTCATTATTTTTTTATGACTGAGTAATATTCCATGTATTTTTATACCACATTTATTTTCTTTATCCATTCATCCATCAGTGGACATTTAGGTTATTTCCATTTCTTGGTTATTGTAAATAGTGCTGCTATAAACATAGGGGTGCACGTATCTTTTCAAATTAGAGTTGTATCTGGGCATATGCCCAGGAGTGAGATTGCTGGATCATATGGCAACTCTGTTTTTAGTTTTTGAGGAACTTCCATACTGCTCTCCATACTGCCTGCACCAATTTACATTCCCACCAACAGTATAAGAAAGTTAGAAAAGTATTCCTTTCTCTCCACAACCTCTCCAGCATTTATTATCTGGAGACTAGACTTTTACTGATGGCCATTCTGACCTGTGTGAGGTGACACCTCATTGTAGTTCTGGTTTGCAATGGCCATCTCTATGTCTTTGGAGAAATGTCTCTTTAGATCTGCCCAGTCTTTGGTTGGGTTGTTTGTTTTTTGTTGTTGGATTTTATCAGCTATTTGTATATTTTGGAAATTAAGCCCTTGTCTACTGACATCATTTGCAAATATTTTCTGAGTCAGTAGATTGTCTTTTCATTTTGTTGATGGTTTCCTTTGCTGTGCATAAACTGGTAAGTTTGATTAGGTCCCATTTGTTTATTTCTGCTTTTATTTCTATTGCCTTGGGAGACTAAACTAAGAAAACATTGCTACAATTTATATTTTGCCTATTTTCAGAGAATGTTTTGCTTATGTTCTCTTCTATGAGTTTTACAGTGTCATGTCTTATTATATATATATATATTTAATTATTTAAGCCATAAGTGGTGAATTTTATACTGTGTGAATTTTATCTCAATTTTTAAATTGTGAAAATGACATTGATAGTCTAATCTGTCTTTGTGAACTGTATTCACTGGTATCATGTTTGGATTTCAGAGAAGGCCAGGTTTTTATAAATGGCTCAGCATACCGCTATGAAAGAACAGGCCCTACACAAACACGTGTCTCCATTACTCCACATAAGATACTGGGTTTTGGTTTGGAGGCTTAAATTTCCCTGTGCCCATCAGATGGACATTCACGCATCTCTAACCAAGAACCTCCTGCACTTTCTCTTTCAGAGGGTAAATACATATGCCATTCTTACTGCCAAGACCTGGTACATCTGGATTATCCACAAAATGGGAAATTACCAAGCGGTATGCCCATTTGTGAAGTAAGACACTCAAGCCAAAACAACCCTCAGGTAGGTGCTACACAGTGCTTGCAGTGTTCTGAATTGGGGGCTGGGCCATCACTTGAATGCCAAGAGAATGGGCTCCTTACCCCCGTGGCTTACCTGGGTGTCTCCACAAGTGCTAACTCATGTTTATTCTTTGCCATGACTCCTTTCTTCTGTTGCATCGGACGCTTAACCGTGGGTTGTGATCCTAGAAATGATAGGATAGAATGTGCTAATAGTTTATCCAACAGATTTTGGAAAAGATGCAAAGCGTCAATCTGTACCATTGTTAGTCCATGTTTAGGATGAGGTCTGGCTGACAGGTGTACTCGCTGCCAACTGACAACAGGACTTGAACTTTGAATGAGTGTGTTGGTTGTCCCCACATCTGATTAAGAGCCTCAGCGTGAACACTCTATTCAGGAATCCATCATTTTTTACTGGTTCTGTTAAAGCCAGGATCTCCAACTAGCTGGTCAAGATCTACTTTTGACAGGTCCTCAGCCTGGTTTCTGGCAGAGCTCCCTCCTCACTGTTTTCCCTGGTTTGTTGAGATTTCCAGAAGAGAGGGGGTACCACCAGCAATGAAGCCTACTCCTCTGCTACTTTGACTATTTCTAGCATCTTCTCTCCTGACCTTTCAAGATTTGTCTTTAAAAGTCATCTTTCCTCCCCACCCCAGAAAGTTGGGGGCAGTGGCATGAAATGATCTTTAAGTGTCTTGTGTCTTGTTGATTTCTGGGAGTTCATTTTCATGTCTGAATAGGATTACTGAAATGAGGCAACAATATACATCTTTCCTTTACATGTGTCTGAAGTTATTATTCAGTCTGGGGCCAAGAGATGGATTCTGTACAGCCCCCTGACCAACGCTGAGCACAGAAGAACAGATCGGTGGTTTTTGCCACTTGCTTTTCCCCTAACAAAGTTAACTCTTGATCAGAGCACTCATAGCTGCTGTGACGAGTTTGTTCAGCATGTGTGGCTCTCACATCTGTTAAATTTCTATTCAATTTAATTACACTTGGCAGGGGCATAAGGAATGAATGGGGAGTCAGTAAAGGGCATGAATAATAGCTTGTCTGGCAAACTGACGGCTTCATTTTAACTAGAGACCGATGGGACTTTTACAACGGGAGTCGATTGGAGTTCCTGCAGAGTTGTACCAGCTTTAAAACTAATTTGAGAAAATGCCTTCATCTCCAAAAGAAAAGCTTGGATTAGGGAGGCAGTTTGTAATTTAATAGGATGACTTTGGAGTGAGCAGAGAGAATAATAGAGGTATTGTGAGAGGCTCTAGGGAGAACAAATATATACTTGTTCGGCTTGAAAAAAAAAAAAAGTAGAGTTCAAGTGTAAGGTTTAAACAAATTCTTTAGGAAGGTTCTCAAAAGGTACCTGAACTACCAATGCTGAATAATTCATATACTTCTTATATACATTTTTAAAAAGTAACACTGAGCAATCCTACGTGGCTCTAAAAGCTTTACATAATTACAAAGTAATTTGATATTTGATTTTAGTTTAATTTAAAATTTTTTGTGGACCATTTTTAAAGCCTTTCTTGAATTTGTTACAATATTGTTTCTGTTTTGTATTTTTTGGGTTTTTGGCCATAAAGCACGTGAGATCTTAGCTCCCCAATCAGGGATCAAACCTGTACCCCAGCACTGGAAGGTAAAAGTCTTAACCATTGGACCACTAGGGAAGTCCCTACCTAGTTCACTTATTTTTAAACTGTAGAATTTAAGATTTAAAAATTGACGTTCTGGGGAGTTCCAGATTTGGTTTGCTGGATAGAACCAAAGCAGAGGATGTGAAAAACGGCTTCCCAACAGGCTAAGTATAAAATTTCTCTATATTAAAGTAAGAATGTCCCCAACTGGGAATACCACCCTAGCATATCATTTCCTGCATATACATCTAGGGGATAATGTATACTTCACAGGAGGTGATGAGAATTAAATTCAATTTTGAATATTTTTTCTTTTCATAAGGCATATCCAATATAATACATTTTTTTAAAATTCTACCTAACCAATCTATTCCTGTGATTTGAATTGGGGTTTGATACTATATTTAGCTTTTCTCATGAGTTGTTTTTTTTTAAGGTTTTTTTATGTGGACGATTTTAAAATTTCTTATTGAATTTGTTGCAATATTGTTTTTGTTTTGTTTTGTTTTTGGCTGTGAGGCATGTGAGATCTTAGTTCCCTGATCAGGGATCGAACTGGTATCCCCTTCATTGGAAGACATAAGTCTTAACAACCACTGGACTTCCAGAGAATTCCCTCTCAGGGGTTTTAAACCTGCTAAATGATCAATGCAATGGTTTCAAAGTCATTTACAGGATTCTGAGTTCTGACAATCTCTCAGGATATTAACCTTTTGGAAGTGTGTGTCAGCTGATGCTATAATCTTTGGCCACTGCTAGAGAGATAAACTTCAGAATGGTTTCAATCCTGTGGAGACCCTTAAGAAAATTATCTCAAGAAAAATTACCTAGAAGCTATAGAATTTGACCTAGAACCAATACAATTATTCTCTGACTCACTCTTATCTTGCAACTGCTTTTTGATATGTTGAGGGCTTTGAAAGATGGTGGATGGAATAGACCCAACCACACAACCATTTTTCCATCTCACTCACCAAATCTTTTTTTTTTTTTTTTTTTACTTTTAAAATTTTTATTTTAACTTTAGTTTACTTTACATTACTGTATTGGTTTTGCCAAACATTGACATGAATTCACCACGAGTGTACAAGCGTTCCCAAACATGAATCCCCTCCCACCTCCCACCCCATGCCACTCACCAAATCTTAAGGGACTAAGACTTTAAAAACACTAAGAACAAATTTTGAACGCAATACAATGGGCAGGAGACTGCATAAAAGTTTGAGATTTGGTGAGTGGCTTGGGGGAATGATTGAACGGCTGAACCTCTTCCAGTTTTCCAAAACTGTAATTAGTAAAGTCAGGACTCAGAGTAGTGATTCTATGATCTCCCACCCCTGATATCTGGTCATTCTCAGAAGGGTTACACAGAAGATGTAGGCTTCACAGTCACTTGTCCCCTTGAGGCTCTGAAAATGTATCTTTTCCCAAAGTAGGGGAAGAAACGGAAGGTCTGAGTGAACTAGCAGAAAAGTGGGGTACAGCAGCCCACTACCACCTGTGCTTCTGATGCAGGTAAGGATGGGATTTAAGAATGAACGAGGCTAGAAAATTTTTAGGGCTTCAGTAAAACAGCCCATCATTAAAATCCCTGAGGAGAGGTTGTCTGTTCCTCTTTCAGCTCTAACTTCCACAGGCCACAACGTCATTAGCTGCTGTGTCTCGTTTCCTTTGTTTTCAGCATTTTGAATGATACACTCTGATTTTGAATTACTCCCCATCTGTTGGTCAGTCACTAAGTTGTATCCGACTCTGTGACCCCATGGACTGCAGCACGCCAGGCCTCCCTGTCCTTTACTATCTCCCTGAGTTTGCTCAAACTCATGTCCACTGAGTTGGTGACGCCATCCAGTCATCTCATCCTCTGTCACCCCTTCTCCTCCCGCCCTCAATCTGTCCCAGCATCCAGGTCTTTTCCAATGAGTTGGCTCTTCCCTTCAGGTGGACAATGTCCTTCCATTGAATATTCAGGATTGATTTCCTTTAGGATTGACTGGTTTGATCTTCTTGCAGTCCAAGGGACTTTCAAGAGTCTTCTCCAACACCACAGTTCAAAAGCATCAATTCTTAGCGCTCAGTCTTCTTTGTGGTCCAACTCTCATATCCATACATGACTACTAGAAAGACCATAGCTTTGACTATACAGACCTTTGTCAGCAAAATGTTGTCTCTGTTTTTAATACACTGTTAAGGTTTGTCATAGCTTTTTTTCCAAAGAGCAAGAGTCTTTTAATTTCATGGCTGCATTCACCATCTACAGTGATTTTGGAGCCCAAGAAAATAAAATCTGTAACTGCTTCCACTTTTCCCCATCTATTTGTCATGAAGTGATGGGACTATCGGGAAAGGAGTACATCAAGGCTGCATATTGTCACCCTGCTTATTTAACTTTTATGCAGAGGACATCACGAGAAATGCTGGGCTGGAAGAAGCACAAGCTGGAATCAAGATTGCTGGGAGAACTATCAATAACTTCTGATACGCAGATGACACCACCTTAATGGCAGAAAGCAAAGAAGAACTAAAGAGCCTCTTGATGAAAGTGAAACAGGAGAGTGAAAAACTTGGCTTAAAGCCCAACATTCAGAAAACTAAGATCATGGCATCTGGTCCCATCAGTTCATGGGAAATAGATGGGGAAACAGTGGAAACAATGAGAGACTATTTTTGGGGGCTCCAAAATCACTGCAGATGGTGACTGCAGCCATGAAATTAAAAGATGCTTGCTCCTTGGAGGAAAAGCTATTACCAACCTAGACAGCATATTAAAAAGCAGAGACATTACTTTACTAACAAAGGTCTGTCTAGTCAAAGCTATGATTTTTCCAGTAGTCATGTATAGATATGAGAGTTGGACTTTAAAGAAAACTGAATGCCAAAGAATTGATGCTTTTGAACTGTGGTG